>WBMY01014433.1:183908-233893 GCA_013397315.1 Donacobius atricapilla
AAAAGAATTCTTACGTGTTGTTTCCCAAATATTATGCCACTTGAGGAGGAGGGCAGGGCTTGGATGCTAATCATTCATTAGGATCATTATAACTCCTGGGGATATTCAAACTTCAACTTTTCTTTCATCTCCCCTTAGAAACTTCCTGGCTTCCTTCTGCCATATCCTGCTCACACAAGCACCTCTGTCANTGTTAGCTGCACTTGCTGTGTGTTTATGAGGGCTGGGAGCCATGGATTGCCAGTGCCAAGGAATGCCACTGCAATCAGGATGTAGCTTTCAAGTCCTGATGGAACTACATTATTTTTTTGTCTCATCCCATAGCTGAGATTGATAGATTTTAATGGGGCCCCTCATTGATCTTGTACTTTGCACCAAGCTATTTTACTGACCAATTTAATTTTAAAGGGTCTTATGTACTCCATAAGATTAAGGTGAATTAGTACATTCCTTGCACTTCATAAAACCTTCAGAGGCCAAATATTGCCATGAAAATTGCTTACATTCTACTGAGATTATTACTTTGAATATGAGAGGGTTTAGGGGATGTGTAAAGGTTTTAATGAGCTGCACATAATAGGACCCTCTGCATCATAAAATAAGATTCTGAAAATCAGACTATATTAAGAATAAGAAAGCTTAAGTGAACACATAAAAATAATTTATTATATTTTCTTCATGGCACAGTTTAAGTTATTTGCTCCCAATTTTAGTACAAATAGATTTGTGGGACTAAGGCAGATCACTTATGCACTTCTGTATAGGCATCCCACAGCTAACCTATTTTCCCAAAGTGACATAAAAAATCAGCAAAAGGAAATCAAGCAGTTTTGTGATATCATGCAGAGGAAGAAGTATTTCTGATATGTTTAACAAAATTAATTAGAATGGGACTGGAAAAAATCTGCTGCTTAAGAATGGATTCTTAGGTGTTCAAAGCAAATTGTGTTTTTCTTACTTTCCATGCTTAGCATAAGTATTTCCTGTCTTCTTGTTTCCAAAAACATTAATGTCTGCATCAACAGTGGGTGGCAGGAAGAGGAAGAATTTCACCTAAGTCATTTCAGACACATCTTTTACTTCATGTCTAACACTCCATTAAGTGTCAGAGCTAATACTTTAAATATAATGGCAAGAAGGTAGTTATTAATCCTGAAAAGTAGAGAATTGGGTCATTCTTTACTTTTGTTAAAAACAGAATGTGATTTAAAAAGCTTGTAGGTTTCTCTTAAAAATTGTTACATTTTTCAGAAAGGTCCAAGTAGATAAAGCAAAAAAGAACAAGAGAAAAAAGATTAGGAAAAAAATTAAAGATATTTAAACTGCAAGTTATGAGACCAATGGAAAGCCATTTCATTTCACTTTGTCTTAGGCTTTGTTTTTTCATGAAAGGATGTTTAAGCCCTTTCAGTACCTGACTTTGAATCAGAATTCTGAGTTTCCAGCCCTGCTATTACTTTGCTCTGCATTCTCAAACACTGTGTTCCATTGCTGGGCTTAGCTTTCCTTCCTGCTTTACCAATAATGCAAACTCTGCCAAAAGAAAACATCGTAGAGCAGGCGAAGAGGAGCAGTGCCTTGTGGCAGGGCTGGCCTAGAGACACACGACTGCTGCAGAAACAGAGTGACTCAGGTTTCTAACCAAGCAGTGCCCAAGTCACCTCTTTTGTGTAATAAATGAGGGCTGATAAAGAGTGACAGACCCAGAATTTCAGCCTCAGATAATGACAATCTGCAGTCAGACTCCAGCAAGCTGTTGATGGGTCTGTACAATCTCCCCGTTCAGAACTGTGCCTGTAGGCTCTGTAATAACTGTTTTGGCTGATGCCATTCACATTTTACTTTAGAACACATTATTACACAAGAACAAATAAAATGCTAAATATTTTAGCAGCTCCTTCCCGGCACGTTAAACAATAAACGTGTTTTCCATTTTGCAGGTGTACGTTGGCTTTTTGGGACATACAATGTAAGTACATGTGAACTTTGCTATTTACCACATCCTCATGATTACAGCTTCCAAGTAAATGGTAAAGTACAAATAGCACTACAAATAATACTAAGCATCTTTTGATTTCAAACAGCTGCTCAACAATACAACCCAGGTGTTTACTAAGCCGCAGAATCTTATTTTCTTTTCAGGTGATAAACTCTCAGATGAGGAATTTTTGAGACCTCTGGAAAAAAAAAAAGTTGCAATTTTGAAAATTAAACGTAGACTACCATTTATAAAGCAAGACTTTCCCACACTTCTTTTGTAGTACTCTTTCAATAAAAAGTCATAAAGACAAGACAACCCCCACCAAGTCTAATACTGCATTTCTACTGTGCTCTTTCATTTACAATTTCAGATCCTTTGAATTTCCCCCCATCTCCATTATTTTCAAGTCTTGCTATCCTTCCCTATACAAGCTGCTTGCAGGTTCTGTATCCTAGTTTTCTTCCTAAAGGCTGATAATTTCCCTTTCACTGCAGCTGAAACTTGAAGGTATTCAGTGGGGACTGGAGAGTGGATTTCCAAAAGAGGACATACACAAAATAACTCTGACTAGAGATATCCTTCTAAAGCCTGATTCTGAGGCTTTACAGCCCTGATGGACTGTCCCTCTCTGAAATTAACCCTAATGTATCCTCCCTGCCTCCAGAACAACCTGTGGCAATGGGCTCCACACTTTCAGTACTGCTGAGCAACTGTGCAGCTGATAAGCACAGACTTATTACTCATGTTAGTGCCATTTCAGGGCTTGTCAGCTTAGGAATGTGTCCTTAAATGCTTATGGGATACGCACATTAGCCTGACTTTATAATCTAAGACATGCAAATTGCTCTTTATAACAGTGTAAAACCCATTAAGCCAGTGGAGTTTCACATGGACGTATGGTCTGCCCACACAGATTGAATTACAGGTTGAGGGCTATAATTGCAGCAAACAGCACATAATTACTGGAATGACACTCTCTTTGTTACCTCTGAGCACTGAGAATATTTCCTATACTGAAAAGGTTATTCAGAAAGACGGTACAGTTCCCTCGGAAAAAAAAAAAGCAACCCCAAAGTGAAGAGCTACATGCAAGACATAGCCTATTTTTAATGCTTCCATTTGTCAGGAAGTGACAGAGGAGTCAAAATTTCAAATTAGTAAAATAAGGTAAAAATGTATATGAAACTTCAGTAGTGTCTGGTAGTTGCATTGTGCAATTGTACTCATCAAAAGCTACCCTGACAGCTTTTTCATTCTAGGTTAAAGGGAAGTATAATGATTTGTTTATATTTGGAAGTTCTAAGAATTCTGTGTACATATTTCATTTGACTGTATCACAAAAGAATAATTTATTGCAACTACCTAACAAAAAGCTCCCAAACCTGGCTGTTTTAATACCTCACTCATTTCCTTCAGAATGTCTTTTTTATATTGTCATAAGATTTCCTGTCTGCAGCCCTGCTGCTGTAAACCTCTCAGCTGTAGCAGACCTCAGCCTCAAAAATGTCAAACACAATGGCAGAGGGAGAAGGGCACAGGGAGAGCTGGTCCCGGGGCTCCTCTGCACCTCCTCTCTGGGTCAGTGCCTCTGCTGAAAATCCACGTTTCCCACCACAGCCCACTCTGCTGGGCATCCTCTGTGCTGTGACACTGAAATTCACAGGGTAAAAACAGCATCCATCCAGTTCTCCCTGGGTCTCCTCCTCCTTCCTAACAAGAACAAAGCACAGGAGCTGTAAATGCATAGAAAGAGTTGCCTTTTGAAAGCTCATTTTTCTCAGCCTCCACCATAAGATGCACTTGCTAAGGACTGCTGGGAAAAACAAGAGTTTTAAAGAATGCAGCTGTGTCAGAAAAAGTCTACAGGACTGATTTAGCAATATGTTATTTTATTTCTTTTTTTTTAATTTAAGGATTACATTGACTATAAGCCAGGGAAGGAGAGGTTCAATGTCTTTACACTTGCTATGTTATGACATAAATACAGAATATGATGCATGTGTAATACTAGCTTTGATGGTAAAGGAAAATTCTGAGAACTCTGAAGAGGAGGATTTGGTTTGCATCGTCGGTTTTAGCAGGCAGGTGAACAGAGATTTCCCTGCAGCCTCCTCACAGCCTGGCTGGGGCAGACAGCTCATAAGGGCAGGGAAATATTTTCCTTCCTGACTAAGTTTCTTCTAGAAGAGGGAGGGCGATTGCAAAACGAGAGCTCAAAGGCAGCTCTCCAAAAGATCCTCGCTGCTCTTTCCAGATCGGCGTGGCCTCGGTGCCCGTCCCAGCCCTGACAGGGACATTGCACGGCAGATAAAGGTCCAGAGGGAGCTGATGTGCTGGGAAATCAAACTCAGACACAGACAAGATGATTGTATCAAGCACTGAGAGGTTACATCGAGCTATTGTCTAATAGACCTGCCAGAAGTTTGATTTTAATTTCCACACTAGATTGTCTGATATTTTTTGTTTGCTTGCTCTGGCAACCTTAAGGCAAGCACAAGTGCTTAGATAGAGAAGTGTCCCTTCAAAAAGCACAGCTCAATCAGCTGTTTCCGGGCAGGTTTTTCCTAAGGAGCAGCCCATGGTGTGACAGGGCCCCAGGGAAGTGAGGAGAGCTGGGCTGGGGTAGAGCTCTGGATGCCCCCAGGGACCTGGTCCTGAGCTCCAGGGACACAACAGGGGCTGCTGAGGACAGCGGGGCTCCTGGTGCTGCTGCCTTAAGTCTGAGCTTTCATGTTTCCAGATTCTGTGCTGCCCAGGGGTGCAGCTCTGAGCTCACACTCAGTGTCACTCAGCTCTGCACAGAGCAGGGAGACAGAAAAAATCCTTTTCCTGCAAACCAAGGACAACTTTCAGGCCCAACAGCATAAACTATGGTGGACTGAAGGGAGGAACAAGAAGGATGAGACCTCACAGCCTGAAGATGTAACTGGACAATTAAACCCCAATATGCAAATGCAGCAAAACCTATAAAAGTGTGACCTGCCATCCATTTTGTGACCATTTTGAGTCCACCTTGGGTGTAGCCCTGGTCAGGCTCTGTCCTGTCCAAGGTGTATCCTTTAAGGCCTTTCAATAAATACCTGCTTTATTCTCTGTCTCTGTCCAGTCTCTGTCCCAGGTCAGCCCTCCCAAGGCACCAGTGCCTGCACACCTGCCCTTGCACACTGGCACGGGTTCAGCTGGGTCACAGCAGGGTTTGGCCGTGTCCCGGTGTGCACAGCCCTGGATTTCTGGCAGAGGGGTCCTGCTGCACAACAAGAAGCTTCTTAACTCACAGTGACTGGCACAGCAACAATTAATTCTGACATGCAAGGTTTTCTCACAGTGTGTGGGCTCTTTTAAAGCATTGGTAGTGATTTGGAGAATACAGAGCCATGAAAAAGAGTGCAGCTGTTTCAGTTGCTTTTCAATGGTTAAAAAAAGACAAACAAATTATATGTCTTAAGTGACAGTCTATGGAGATTAAAGGTAATTTACCTTTTTCAAACCTTAGGTTTTAAAAAATATTAAACAGCAGCTTTGATACCATTCTCTGAAATCAAAAAACAATGGAAGCACCTGGAACCCTGCTGATTAAGAATACTGATTTCCCAGAACAAAAATTAGAGGCTGTAATTTGAGTCAGGCTGTGGGTTTAATAATGCTCGCGTGTGAGCCTGGTTCTCACAGCCCAGGTTCAGCAGCTCAGACCAGCTGAGGGCCTCGGTGGTGCAGGGGATGGGAAACACCGGGACTGTGGCAGGCAGGAGGGTACAGTGCAAACATGTGTCCAACTGATACCACTGCTGTGATTAAAAACATTGTAATATAAAACAATCATGGGGAGTTTACTTTTAATTTATTTTTTAATCAGCTTTATTTTAATCAGAAAATTGTATCTAGCAAAGCTCATTAAATGACATCTATAAGGAAAAGAAAAAAAAAACCCAAGCAAAACCTTTCTACTTGTGTGGGTAGTTTTTTTGGAAAGTTTAGAGTGAGTTTGTAGCCAATGAGAAAGTTATAAGCAGAGAAGTCTCATGAAAAATGGCAGCTATGACACAGAGCTGGATGCAGCTCTAGTACAGCTGAGCTATCAGCTATACCTTCCCCAACTACATAATTGATCACTTCCAATCCTGTGACAACACCCTAAGGAGTCAAGGGAAGGATACTGCCATGCAAACAGGTTTTCACCATCTGTTTACTGAGTAAATATTTTTACTCCTTCCATTAGTTACCATCTGCAGGATGAGACCGGTCAGATTCTAAAACTTTAAGTCAAAAAGCAAAGAGTGAAGAAGAGCCAGTTCATCGTCACTAACTTTGCAATGTTCACAATAAAAGTCATGATAATCCCTCTATTATAAAGATACAAGTGTCCTAGAGTGACTTTATGATGCCTGTATCCCCAATTGTCTTTTCTGTATATTGTGCTCTGTACCTTTAAGATTGATTCTCAGAGTGCAGTTTGTTTTGAAAAACAGTTGAAAACCAACAAGTCTACCAGTTCCCAAATCAAATCAATTAATTTTAAATAGAAGTAGAATTCCTCATATAGTAAGCTAGGTGCCCAAATTTTAAAAACCAGATATACCTTTTAGCACAGATTAGTTTCACACTGGGTTTATACGTTATTGTAAGAAATTAGCAATGTTGTTTGCATATGTAAATAATAACTTTGACAATCCAAAAGGAAAAAACAAGGTATTACATCACGGAACTGCCAAAAAATATTTGCTTTCCATTAACATGGCTAAAAAAAAAATCGATGGATCAATCAATCAATCACTGAGTTACATGTAACCATATGTGTTTTAACAGATTGATTCAGAAACTGGCCTTAAGATGCTAATTAAATAGATTATTGATTTTACTTTCAGTATGGGTTTTTTTTTCAGGATTTCTAAACTAATCAGGTTTTTTTTTCACTGATAATAGTTAAAGGCACGCTTACTTATGCCTGAAATATTTTTACAATTAAAACATTCAAATGGTAATATTTTTGACATAAGAAAATTTGCCATTCCATTCAACCCAAACATATTCTATATCCTTTTTGGTAGGGAATACTGAGCCAGGAATACAAATTTAGCAATAATACAGCAGCACCAAAAGGAATATTAGAGGACATGGCCTATGATGTCACATTGACACATCCTGTGAGTGCTAAAGGAACACACACCAGCTCTTGCTGCCCACTCTGGAAAACAGCACTCGAGGGCTGCTTACCACTGGCAGCAATAAAAGATGTTTAATTGAGACACAGAACATGGGGTTTTGCAGCATTCAGGTGAAGAGTCCCAATGATCAGCACTCGTGATGCTTCAGACAAAGACCTATAACCCCTCCTTGCATGTCAAGCCCACAGATTAGATTACTCATCCTGGTTCATAAATATTTAGGGAATCTTGTCCTTCTTGTGGCTGCACATCTATTTATCTGGTGATGTTTCTGAGGCACACAGGCAGCAGCAAGGCTGTAATCTCATAAAAATACCATCTACCTTTCTGTTTGCCCATGTCGTTCCCCAAGAACCTTTTCCCTTCCTTGCTCCCACCTGCTTCTCTGGCAGAGCAGAAAATGGGGCAATACTGAGTGTACATTCAATCCTTCTACAAAGTGCACATACAAATTGGTCAAGTGCAACTAACAGAGAGTTGTGACCCACAAGCAGAAATTCACTGCTCCAACAGTTGGCTCTGGGTATTGAACCTCCTCTGCGTGTGTATATATACACATACATACATATATATATGTATATACACATACATATCTATATATATGTGATAACTTGATATCTAGATATCTGTATTTTTATTTTAAAAAATTCGTATGTATGCACTGTTTTAAAGGAGTCGCTAACGGATCTAAATAGACAACAGATCAATATTGATAGATAATGCAAATACAGGAATTTTATTTACATTTTGGCCAAAGAGCGAAGTGTATAAGACATGTTAGGTGACTCCAAAGATCTTCATAACCAGCTATGTACAAAAAAATGAAATTAAATGAAACCCCATAGCTAAATCCTTTAAAAGACTAACACTGGCATATTTACCAGAATATTCTCTGGAAGAGTTGCACCCATTTTAGAAGCCAAGAGCATGCAGATTCACATTTTTTAAAGGTCTCAAGGGGTCAGTACTTCAGTGCTTCTTGGAATCCATGGTCTGCTGTTTGCCACTGCCAGATCCAGCTCTTGCAAAACTACATGAGAAAGGTGACTGTTTTATGCTCTTGACATCTGGATTTACTCTTCTTCCAGTGCACTTTGAATGGGAAAGATTAAGCTTTGCAAGATGTGTCAATGTACAGCAAATATACACTGAAGAACAAAATATTCTAATTCAGCTGAACACAGGGAACAAGCACTGGAATGATAAAGGAAGCCCCACATCTCATGGACCCTCATTAACCAGACACTGAAAGATCTCACATTCTCTGTAGGTCATGGATTGAAAGCTGATTGAATAATGAGGGAAGATGCAAAACAGAGTTAAAAGAAATAATGAAAACTGGACTTCAGAGGGACTGAGAAATAAATGTTCTGCAGTGGAAGGGTAAAAAGTGGCAGTTTAATCTAAAGCAGCAATTAGTTTTGCTCATGATGAAGAAATACATCATATCTGAAATCTGGATCAAAAGATCACTTAGCCACCTCTGTAAGTTCAAGTCTAAGTAAGGCTCAATTTCATTGGGACTTTTTAACAAAAAATCAAACCATCATAAAACCCCAACCCCAAAAGAACTGGAGTAAGCACAGTAACAGATTTTGGGGGTTTTTTGTTCCTTTTTTACCTAGCCGCCTTCTTCTTCCATGTACTGCTGGAACACATGGCTGTAGCTTACTGCACTAAATTCACCAATACTCAAGGTCTCTTGGAGCAGTATCATACATCTTAAATATCATATTCTTAAAGATGTCAAAACACATTTTCTTTTCTTATGAACAATTTCAGAGACAATAAAATGCTGTGTAAAAAAGGGGAAAAAAAGTCTTCTATGTGCTGCCCCAGATGCACGGGGTGTTTCTTCAGGTAAATTAAGTCTGATTACTAAACGGTTACTAAATGGCCAAACCCACTCTTGCTGTTTGCTTCCAAATGCATGCACAAGGCTCTGGCCACTGCTGGTGCTCTAATTAACATGGTCCATGAACAGAGCAAGGCCAGAAGGGAAACAGACTGTGGTTTAAAAAAAAAATGTTTAAATATATACTTCCCTCCACCGCAGTTAGATGTGTTAACTAGTTTCTCTTTAAGCTCTTCAAATACCCATTTTTATGACCAACTTTTTTTTCTAAAAAATGCTCATTAGTTAAAGTTTTTGACAATATCATACATGTAGAGTTCCCCTCTTTGCAATTTCCTCTACAAGGTCTTCATTTAGTAGAGAAACCAATTTTTAACAGCTTGTATTTTGCCATTACAGAATTCCAAAATTTCAGCTTGCCTCATGGAACACCCCATCTGAAAATAATAGTTTAACTTGCAAATAAACAGCTCTTCAAATGAGTTTGCATCGGGGTGGAGGAGTGTTTTATTTTAACTGATTTCTTCTTGTAATTGAAACCCTTTTTCCATAGTAAATCTACTTTTGAGATAATCGTATTGAGGAGGAATAGAGGACTGCAATAATGTTATTCTTCTGGCCTTGAAAGACTATTTAAATCTTTTCTACAACATGATATAGGCCAAATTGGATTGGGTGGTATGTAGGGGGATTACCACGTGGCACCCACACATCATCCCATTAATCACACTTTAACCTTTCAAGCTGTTCTGCACCCTACCCTCACACGTTGCTGGCAGATTTTTCAGCGAAGCACAGCGTGAGGAACCAGATGGAACCTGGAGATTTCTGCTTTTTCCCTACCCAGTGATTTTATCTCCTCAACTGTTCTTTAAGGTTTCAAAGATGGCAATTGCACCTCTTTAAAACTGTAGACAGGAAGCTTTTGGAAGGTTCAGTTTCTTAGGCTTAGAGCTATACAACCCTTTGCCCTGAGAACTGAATTGAGAACCCGATATTAGGTAGCCTCCAGACTCATTTCTGTTTGCCGCAGAGAGAGTCTGACAAGTTTTTGCTTTATTAAAAATGGCTCTGATGATGAGGAGAGGAGGGTGACTGAAGTGAATAGCAACAAAAAGTGGAAATGCGGCCGGGAGGGGTGAGCAGAGAGTCGTGGGCTCATGCCTGTGCATTGGCCATTGCTCGGCAGCTGTTTGGGTAAATGAGCAGCCAAGCTCCTGCCTAAAGTGCCCACCCCGGTCTGTGTGGGCTGGGCTCTCCCTCTGCCTCCCCACACTGCTGAGGAGCTCTCCTGGGGCAGGTGGTGGGGGGCAGCTGCAGGCTGAGCTCGGGCATCAGATCAGGTCAGACTGGTTTAAAGTTTAAAATAAAGAGAGGAATTTTGGAGTTTATTCTTCTCTAGAACCAGCTGAGCAAGTTTCCAAGATCACGATTTTGGACTCATGAGGAAACTGCGTATTTCAGTCCCATTTACAAGTCTACATCTTTCTTTGGATCTGCCCCCAAAGCCATTTAGTACAACAGAAGATTTACTATTCCTTGCGTGGTTTGTTATTTTTGATCATAATCTTGGCTTGGAGAGACCAGAGACTTAACTGAGAAAAATTTTCCTCGTGGAAGAGAAATGGGAATGGTGAAACAAAATGGGCAGCCAGCTCTTTTTAATTTACACAAAACTAATACTAAAATGCTACGTAGTGTCTGATTAGTAAGAAACAAATTCAACCAATTATAAGACATGGTGTAAATGTTCTTTCCCTGATTCCCTTGAGCAACTTGCTCCTGGTGATTAATTGCAATAGCATTCCACATTCAGACCGACTTAAACCCCTGCATAATCTTATGAAAAATTGGGTTCTGAATTGTGCAGAGGTCAAATTACTGTTCAGACTAATGATTCGTTACATATTTGCTCAACTGCAGTTTATTGTGCCATGGCACCTAATGACAAGGGCCTAAATTTATATGTTAACAGCAAAAGCAAAGATTTTGAACAGAAACCTGTAGGAAGTAGCATTTCTAGGGCTGCTGTGCACAGTCCTTTTTTTATTTAAATAGATGGGTCAGTGACCTCCATCATCATCGTGCCTGGGCTCAGTGTTCCACTGTGCAGCACAATCCCTTGATTGAGAAGAGCTATTAGAAAATTCAGCTGGCTGAGAAATCTGACCTGCTGAACACTCTTAGGTACTTTATAATCAAATAAATGATCACATATATTCTCTGCTGACAGCTTATGGCTGTGATTGCAGAACTGCTGGATTTTGTTAATGTGCCTGCAGCTCTTTAATGAATTGTTTCTTCACTTTCTGATTTGACTTTTTTAACAAATTTATCTTACTTTAATATTTTTTCAGGACTGTAATCAAAGTCAGTACTCCAAATTTCAGTACTGCAAATTTCTCCCACAACATGTTCCCAGAATTCCCTTCATGAGCGTTTTTTTAGCATTTATAACACATATGTTGCATTTGGAAATTTTCTGGTTTGGTTTTGGTTTTGTATGTTTCTTTGGGATTTGTTTTTTTTTTTTTTTAATTCTGGATTGTCACAGATGAGCTTAGACTTCACCTTTCAATTCACACAGGGTTTCTCAAATATATATGAATGTAAATGAGGAAATATTAAAGTATCTTCTTTGGATCCTTACATATTGATTGCTTTTCTATCCCTTTATTTGCAACAATATTTCAAAAAGCATATAATTATCAGAATTATGAACCATGAATTTATTTCAAGTTGCTGCTCCCCGTTTTAAATTAGGAAAACTCAATTTAGCCTGACGCATAGATTTGCTGTTACCCTGTTTGTTCTCCTACCCTTGCAGCATCAGAGCACTCAGAAAAAGTCAAAAGCTTTGAGATTAAATGGCAGTGTTACCTTCTTCCCCAAAAAGTGCTGGATTTCTGAATGAAGCTGAGCTGTACCTTTGAGCTTAATTTACTCTTTATCTTTGATGTAAGCAGGACAAGCAGAAAGTCTTGCCTTCAAAAACACACATTTGGCTGCTATAGGGAAGGGACACGGATCAAAGATATATTAAAAGCTCTATTCTGTTCTTGTTAAACATTATGATTTACCACTGGAAGGAGCTAGAGTAATGATGTTGAATCGCTGAAGAAACAAGCACAGGGCCAGCAAAATGGTTAAATAATCTGTGAGAAAAGGAAAAAGAGAATCAGTGTCTTACCTGAGAGAAAGAAGGAGTCAGTTATTTTCTGAGATGCAGAGAGCTGTGGTTCTGATTTAGAAACTCTTATGTATGAAAAATGGGTCGTGTGAAAAGCAAGTCTGATAACTTTAAAATGGAAATTATTTTTTTCTGCTAAAAAATAAATTATGTGGGTGGAAACAGAGGGAAGTTAACAGAAAGAGAGAGCCACTCAGATAAAACAGATTGTCTGTCTCGCTTGGTGAGGCTACAAGGTCACACACAGGGACTGTTACCTTGGTGAGAAAGTGATTCACTTTATTAAGCACATTTTTAGGTTGTTTGTTTAACACTCATGATTTTCATTGGTATGATGGAAATTGGTCAATAACTTGACAGGAATAGAAAGTTTTCTCCCTTCCCCTTCCCCTTCCCCACAACAGAAAGGGGTGTTTTACACCTCTTGTCCAGGGGAGGGTCAAACGAGGGCATACAGGGGGAGCTGAATGCCCAGCAGGGTGTTTAATCTCTCTATTTTATTGTAAAGTGCAGGAGATAAGTTTGGTTTAGTCAGACTAGTTTTGACATATAAAATTTTAGATAGAGGATAGTCTTACTAATGGCTTCAGCACAGAGCATGGATTTATTCTTACAAAACCTTCTTAAGTTCAAGCATTTTCCAAAAAGCAAGTCCTCAACAAGTGGGAGCAGGAGGCGGAGCTGCCCTGGTCAAACGTGGGCTTTAGAGGAAGCCAGGAGTGGAAGGTGATATTCCTGGGACACTGTGTGCTTCTTCCAACAACTTCTGAAATTGCTACCAGAACTCACATTAGTTATGCAATTAATCATTTTACATATGTTTAAGATTGTGTGTTTTGTGTTGATTGTTTTGTTTTGTTTTGTTTTCCCCAAAGAACTGCAGTTGCTACAACCTGACTTGCAGCTATGGTTACAAGAGCTGTGTAATGTCAAGAGCCAAGAAGAGCCAAGACCTGCACGTGCTTAATGAGCTCTTTTATATTTGCTTGTGTCTGGTGTTGGGACAGCACAGCTCCTGTCTTTGTTGTCTTACAGCATCCTTAGGCAAAAGGCTCTGACAAAGCATCAATCACCCAGACTGCTTAAAATCCTGCTGGTCTCATTCAAGAACCAGTGATGAGCTACATACCTTTATCCCATCTTAATGTTCATTATTGATGTTGCTGTAAAAGCTGCTTCACTCTGAATGATATGTAGGTGGTGAAAAGAGTTTTATGCTGTGGTGAGGCTAACAGTTATTAAAAGAAGAGAAAAGCCTAGGTGATGCCTTATGATTTAATGAAAACATCTTTCTTTTCTGAGGAATGGTGCAAGGGGTCTAACCCACACACTGCAGCAACAAATCATCTTTGGTGTGACGGGCCTGAAGCAAACCCTCTGCATGGAACCTGCAAGCCATTCCCCGTGTCCTGCTCTGTCCTGCTGCTTGCTGCAGCCCCCGCTGTGCCTTGCATTCTGCACAGCCCTTTGTGTCCTACAGGGCAGGCAGTGTGTGCAGTTCTGGCCCCCTCTGCTCGCACACAGCTCAGGGACATCTCCCAGGGATGGAGGGAAGGCAGCCCTGGCGCTCCTCAGGGCTCTGTCCCCACACCAACCTGCTCCTCTGATCCACTCCCAGCCCCTCTATCCTGACAGCTGCCCAAGCACAACATTTTGTTGAAGCTGCTCTTTAAAATCAAAGTGTTTGGGAGCTGTGACTGCTGCCCTGCCTTTTAAGGAGGTGCTATTGCAATGGCTGGGATTGCAGTGCTATGGCTCAGGAAAGAAAACTCTCTCATGTGTCCTTTGGTGTTTCCTTTACTTATTTGACGCAGCACGTCACACACACACAAACACACACTCACACTTGATCAGAAGGCATGAACTAAAACTCTACTTTATTTGAGAGTCTGACTCCAATATATAGTATCTCTACAAAGGCCAGGGATTGTGGGAGAAGGTTGACACCTCTCCCCGTCCCTTTGGTCAGGACAACTGTCCATCAGCTGTCCATATCTCTAAGAACAGGAATGTAAACTACCTTGAAGTTATGATAAACATTTGCCAGTGTTTACAGACCAGAGCGTGAGAAAGAACCCAAAACATGAAATTGTGAAACAGAAGAGAAGGGTGAAAAAATCAGGGCGACACTTATTTATTTTGTGCTGATCTCATTTCTGTCTCTGTAATTTTACTGGGGTAGCTCAAAACCTTCCCCTGGAAAGCTGCACCCAGCTTATTTCTGACTGTTCAGGGCATGGGGGCTGGGTGGGCTGGTAAACAGGCCTGTTTGTTGAGGTAGGGAGACCAAGAGTGTTTCTGTAAGCTTCTCTTCTGGTAATCCCCTGTACCATTAGTCTTATGGAACAGAATCCTGAAAGCTTTTACTTGTAATAGCACAAAAAAGAATGCCTGAAAACTGTTGATTCAAAAATGCATCCCTTTTGGATTATGGGATCCACCAAATCACCTGTCAACTGCGCTGCACTGGCAGCAACCTGGACCTCATTGTCTCTTCACAGTTTACACTTTCCCCAGCAGCAGTAGCCAGGTGAAAGCCCTGCTAGCTCTCCTGGAACCAAATCCTGCTCCCTGTGTCACGGATAAAGGGCACAGAAATGCAAAATCCTGTAGGAAGCTTCTCTGGGATACTGAACTTCCTGAAAGACCACTATTAATGCTGTAGGAAAAGCACATTATTCCTTGTCTGAAACTTAAACCAAAGAAGGAGCCATTTTAGCTAGCCCCAAGCTCAAGATTTTAAATATTTTGAAAAAAAAAAAAAAGAAGACATTCAGATTCAAATTATTTGCAAAATTCCTGTTTTACTTATAAGTAGTTGCTGGTCAGGATGGCATTTCCCAGAGAGTCCAGAAATTTAAAATTTATTCAGCCCCATCTATTAATGAATAAAAAATGCATCAGAGTTTTATTTACATGATAATGCCATTTGATGCAGAAGGAGCAATAATTCACCGGTGCCTTTTTTAGACATTCATTGAAAGCAAAACAATCAGTCCTTGGTGGGCTGCAGCATTGGAGTTAATCCTGAACCCCAGTTCCAGTTCGAAGTGTGAAGGTAAGAATTGAATGCTACTACTGAAAGTGGCATTTTATAGGTGGGCTTTTCCTCCTGCAATGCTGCTCCACAGCCCACACCTGGCTGAACCAGCAGAGAGATCCTGGGGGAAAGGTGGCTGTGTTAAATCCTTACCCATCCCTGGCTGTCCTGTGCAGGGCCAGGTGCAGGACTTGCACAATCCCTGCGGGTCCCCTCCAGCCCAGGAAATTCCACATGTCCATGGCTCCTTGAACACCAAGCTTCCTTCACTCATAACTCCTGCTGAAGAGTCATGACTAACAGCCAGCTCTGTAGATTTAATCTGAAAAATTAATCTGCAGAGAATTGGAAATCTCTAATTTCTATTCAAGTATCCAGAAAAAAGGGTGAAACCCCCCCCAGAATTAAAGGAAATGAGTTATCCACCAAGCCAAGGTGCAATGTGATTGACTGACTGCACACTTGGCAAGAGAGTTAGGAACAGAACATGCCATTTCAACAATCCTCAAGGCAAAGAGAACCATTCCACTTTCAGGTGCGTGTGGGAGAAAAGTGTATGAATAATAAATTCTCTATAATATATTTCCCATGCATTATTGAAAATATTACAAATACCCACATGCTTTTTCCATTACAGCATCGTGATGCACTTAACATACTCTGTTGACCTCATTAGTGTAAAGAAGTCATATTGGATGTGTTTTGCAGCTTATAATTTTTTTTTTTTGAAACTTGAGATGACACGCAAATATTTTAGGAGGTGATTCATTGCAATATAAATTCTTTATATCAGCATTTCAGTATTGGGAAGGAGGTTGTTTCTCTGAAGGAATGAAGTAAAAATAAAAAGCATTTGCTAAATCATATTTTCCCAAATGCCTAAATTTATTAGCACAGCTCATTAGTTTTGTGACTCAGCTTTTATGGTGCTCTGGAAAGCTCTGTTGGTGTTCAGTAATACATATTAGCATGTTAAAGCTCCTCCTTACTACACAGCTGCAACATGATGTAAATTCATAGGGAAGTTTCACAAATAACACACATATTTTACCTCATATCAGTGAGTGACCGATTTCTCACAAATTCTATCCACTACTTCCCTTTAGAGCCAAATCTCCGTGCTGGTGACATCTGGTAGGATCAACTCCACTCTGTCAGTGATAGTAGAAATTTTTCTGTGTACTTGAGCACATTTAGGATTTTTTCTTAATAAAAAAAACCTGCTAAACAAGTATTCCACAGTATAAGAAAGAACTAGCAAGTGGATTTTTTATTCAATTACAAATAAAATTGTAACAAACTTCAATCAGCGTATCAGATATTGGATTAATGCCTGATATAGGGATATTTAAAGTCAGGCTAAATCTAGGGATATGCAAATTTAGCAACTACTTGCAGATGAGGTGAGCAGTGTCCTAGAATAATAAAGGGTTTGGGTACAGGCACCATTCACAAAACTTGTAAGAGTGGAGAAATATTTGTGATAAATTCCTCACTGCAGAGTTTTTAAGCAATGAGAAGCACATTCACTCCATCATAACTTGCCTTCATGCTGCAGAAGGCATTTGAGAGTTGACAATAATGTGAACGTTCTGTTGGAAAATAAGCATGGATGTTGCATCACTGAGGTTCCCCACAGCCCTGGGACCCCACTGATCCTGGTTTATTGAGGACACTTGATAACTTCTATCGAATCAGTGGGTTCATAAGTGTAGTTTGTGTTGAACAATAAACAAGGAATGCAACTGCATTTCGTTATTGAATCCCATTAGATACAACACATTGATTAGTATTATCTTTTTGTCACAAGGCTTATTGCTTGAGAAACCCTTCTTTTATGAAAACAATCATTCTTGCCTGTAATATGTCTAAAAATTCTTTTGACCTTGTGCCTCAGTGACCTCCTTTTATGGTTTTATTGAAAACTGGAGCCCCCCACAATCCATCAGTTCCTCAGTCTGGATTCTGTATCCAGGGAGGTCATTGATGGAACCTCCATGCAAAATTAAGAATTAGATTCATAGGTTTCTTTTCCACTCAGATAAGTAATTTGAAACTAAATAAACATACCTTGGTAAGAGGTTTGGAAAATGAAATTTTAGTTTGCTGGAAAGAACTTAGAACTTCCTAGTTCTGTTTATTACCACTAATATTTACCTTCTTGAACTAAGAAAGACAGCTGTTATTGCTTTCATTAGGTCCTCTGCATTCAGCCTCCGTTGCTCCCTCTGTGCTTCATTTTAAAATGGAGCAAAATAATTGTTTAAATCCAGGAATTCCTGAAATCAGAGAAGTGACAATTTCAGGTCAGACCCCTTGGTCATGTAACCTAAAACCTAACTCAGAGCTGAGCATCAACAAAATGTTCTGATTTATGACTAAAGCAGGAAAGTTAATCTTTTTTGGTTCTTAATAAACAAATACATTTTCCCTTTCTAGAGAATTACTGTTGATGATTTGTCTACAATGAGAAGTATATTCTAGATATCTGTTATTATCAGATGTTCAAGTAAGTTTTTACTCAAATCACAATTTTATCTCTTTCAATCCTATTCTCTTAATAAACCTCACAAACAAAACCCCCAAACCACCCCACAGTTCTAGTCTGTAAAAGATATTTGGAAAAAAGAAATTGAATACATCTTTTGTTCTTAAACTTTTTCTGACCAAGTTTTGAGTGTCACCTGGAGTACTTCACACGTGCAAAGAGAAGCAGTTGCTGTTACAGAAGCTTGACAAGAAGGCGAAAAGATTTCAAGCAAGACTTTGCACCTTATTCTCCCTATTAAAAGCAATCAAGGGTTGTAGTGATAGAAATTGCAGGAATAGCCTTTGGGAAATATTGACAGTTTCTCTCCTAGGCATCAAAAATGCCCTTTACTGGTTGCAATCATCTTCATATTCTTGGAACCTTAGAGTCAAAGCTGTTCATCTGTGTCAGCCATATGTGCTAGCTGTCATAATTAACTCTGCTCCAAGCAGGATGCAGTAGATTATTTAGGGATCAACCAGATAATTCAGGGATCAGGCACGCAGTGTCTGATTAACACCATGCAGGAATGGAGGACTGGAGCTCTTCCACGGCTGCAGCTCCACTGCTGGTCCTCTCCTCGTCAGGGTGGGTTCTTATAAATCTTATGGTGAGAATGGAAGTCCGCTTCAATAGTTTCTCTTAATTGTAAGAATTTTTTCCTCGCTTGTGAGTCTGCTTGCCTCTGGACTGCTCTAAGGAGCTGTTTCAGGAACATTTTCACCACAGTTCTTCTTGAATGACAAGATCACTTCATGTAAAGAAAAAAAAATGGCTGTTGTTACTAGGCTTATTTAGTCATGGGAAATTTCTCTGGGAATATTTTTTTCTCATTGCTGTACACACAGTTGGCAAAGTCTGTCTGTGCAAGACTTCCAGCTCAATTCTGAAAACCCAAGAGGTTTGAATAATTCAGATAATCTGCGAATAAACATGCTGGCTTTGTGGCACTTATCTGAGTTGCCAAGCCTTTGGAGGCTTTGTCATCAAGTTCTCATTTACCAAAGAGTTAGAAGATTTGTTAATGTTATATAATTTATCACTCCACTGTGCTGGATGGTGCCTTAAGAGCTCGGTTTGCTTTTCACAAAATTGCACTGATTTTAAGCCACAGCAATTTCTAACCTGAATGGCTTTGAGTGAAGAATCAGGCCCTTAGTGCTTTATGTGAATAAAATATCAGTGCTGTGAGTCACAGCAGCAAACCCCTGAGCAGGGCACATCCAAACCCACAGTTCTGCTGGACTGCTGGTCCTCCTACTCTTTGTTTTAAGACCTCTCTCCACTGCTGGAGCTCAGTGCTCAGAGTCTGCCTGCAAGCTCAAGTGAAGATTTTCATTGCTTTTGCTCATTTGAAAATAAAGGTAGGAGACTGACACAGGTAGAATCACTTTTTTCTTTTTACTTTTTTCTTTTTTTTTGAACATATTTGGATAGTCAGTCGCAGCCAAATTTTAGAACTCTTTAGACATGTGATTGTGGGACTAATTTGTGACTACAATTACTTCCCTTCTGTGTGCCGGCTGGGTAAGTAAAGATTAAAATGCCTGTATAGGACATACAACTATCTCTATAATCACTGTTTCTGCACTTCTAGAATATCTGAAAAGGTCATCAACAAGAGCAAGAAGAGCCAAACACACTTAAACCAATTTTACATTAAATTCTGAAAATACTGAAGTTTACTACGTCGCAATAACTATTTTTGAATGAGTTCTCAGTTTCTTACATCCCTAAAATTCTGAAAGCTGTTTTGCTTGGTTTAAAATAACATTTTTGCTATAGCCAATTAGCCAGCATAAACCCATTTCCTAATACTTTACAGAAGTACATTATTTTGTGAGGCAGAGTCATTCAGAGCAGAATCATGGTATTAAAAACTGCTTCAGTTGCAACCCCAGTTATGTCATCCAGATCAACTGGATCTGCTCAGTTTTGCTGAGCAGCTTCCAGACAGTTTTAAAGACTGTTCATAGAAGTCTTTACTAGCCCAAAATTGCAGTCGAGGCTGTTCTGGTGACCAGAGTCCAGCCCTGCTCAGGTCCTCTTTAAGGAGAGAAAAGGGTAATGCAGAAGTTTTTGAAGAGAGGAATCCTAAGGAAATTTAATTCATTGGTTCCAAGAATCTGGAATAGGACTGAGTACCTGACCAATTGTTTTTCCTTAGACCTGCTAATAAAATAACCCCCTCTATCCTGAGGTTTGGAGCTAGCTTTGTTAAAAGTACTCAGTCTCCATTCATAAGGGTCTCTAAAAAACTTTTGCTTTTCCTGAATCAAACTTAGGTTTTCCATTCAGGGATACCAAACCACTCCTCTGACCCAGACCTGTGGCTCTTCTTTAATTTCTTCTCCTTGCATGGCAAAGAGTATACTTGGAGGAGGGAAATACACTGCAGAGAAGCAGATATGTGCAGATTTATACACCTGTGCTTATATTCTATGCAAGAATGAGTTTCAGTTCTCTTATCGCTGCCCTCAAGTGTCTCTGCAGGGTGTGGTGAACAATGTGGCCAATCTGCTTTAGGCCATTCCTTGCCATCAAGGCTCCTCTCAGGCACACCTGGGAAGAGTTGAGTCCAGGGAAGGCACAAGCTATGCAGGCTCTCCAGCTGGAGCCCCAGCCCTGGTCATTTTGCTGTGACTCTGGCTGAGTGCACAGGGCTTCCACTGCTCCCCCTCTCCCTCCCACACTCTGCATCCAGCCCCAGCTTGGGGAAGAGGTCACATCCTTCTTTCTGACCTGCCTGTGCTCTGCAGGCCCATGCTCCATCTCTCTTTCCTTCCTTTGCCTCCCCCAGCTTTTGCCTCTGCACCCAGCTAACCTCAATGCCCTCCGCACATCAGCATTTGTTGTATGAACCAAAGCACTTGCCTACACTTTGATTCTGTAGGGTGCAAAAGCACAGAACTGAGGGTTAACTACTGATGTGGTGTGTGGAACAGCATTTCAGCTCATGAAACTAAAAATATTAATGCTAGAGTTTATCATGTCTTGCTTCAGACACTGTTTTTCTTCCTTTGCCTTCAACTTCTCTTTAGCTTTTCTGTGGCTGACCACCTCTGGTAATATTCCCCTGACCTAGAGGCCTAAATCTCACAAACTTCCTAAACTGAAGCACACATCTTCCAGGGCAACTTCAGGTAGTCCAAAACAATTCCCTGCATCAGAAACAATCCTTTCTAGATCCCATTTTCCCCCAAAGCACCTGCTTTAATCATACATGTCCTTCCCTTTCACATCAGCATGTATTTCCTTCCCTGGAAGAGCCAACAGCTGAAGGAAGTCTGAGCTGTAGCTCCTGCCCATTCTAAAATATTAGCTCTTTAACTAACTTTAGAAATCTCTGATTTGAGGAGCCAGCACCTTTCCCTTCCATTAGAAATCTTTCTTTCTTGTGATTTGAAGCTTAGGTGTATTTCAAATTCCCTAACCAGTGTCTTTTATTGCCATAATCATGGCAGCAAGTGAAAGTGGAAAAAAGATTTCCAGCCTTACAGGGGTTTAGATTCTCTTCTCCTGATTACCAGTGAGAGTGGTCCTCTGCACTGAGAAACAAGGAAGGTTGGATGCTGTGAGGTGGGACTTCCACACTCCAGAGCCCCCGTCTCTGCAAGCTCAGACTTTGCTCTGTTTCACCAGATGTGGCTGTGGTTTGTGATTTTCTGTGCTCAGACTCCGTTCAATACCATTCATGAAAAGTTTTAGGAGACAATTGTTGTGAGCAGAGGTAGCAGTGGTGCTGAAATGGAACCTGAAGCTGCACAGTGCAAGTTTGGCAGGTCCCACAGCCACAGAAACAGAATTTTCCTGTGCCAAAACAAGCCAGTGTTTTCTCAGACAGATGAATATGGGCTAGGACCAATAGCTGTCTGAAACCTAAATACGATTCGAGGTTGGGGTGTCATTATTAAGAAGAATGTTGTGAACAGAGTAACAAATCCTGTCCAGAAACTGTAACACAGATTGATGGATTCTCTTCTTTTTAATAAGCTGCATGTTATTTATATTTCATAGGGAAAATTTAGCAGGTGCCAAAAGCTGATCACAACTCCTTAATCTAGTCCGTTCCTACACGTGCCTTCTTTGAAGTCTCTGGTTTTTGAATCCTTGAAGTGTTTATTCAGCACTATCCTCTCTTAAACTCTTTGTCCTGTTTGACTTGTGCCAGATTATCTTCCTGTCCCTCCCCCCCAGTGTATCTTGGTTATAAAAAAGAGAAGTCAGTTTCAAATATCTGCCAATCCATTTGTATTTTGTGGTGCTGAGTTCGCTGTTTGTCACATGTATGTTTTCCTTCCCAGAAAACCAAGAGTGGAGTTTCCAGCGAAACGAGTGTAATTTATTGTTTTTGGTGGATAGGTATCATCTTTTGCATTTTTGTTGACATCAGGCTCCTTAGACTGGAGCTGCTGCTAAAGCAGTTAAATGTATGTGCATCTTATCTTAGTGAATGAGGGCTTGTCCTGCAAAAAAGCAAACATAGGTTTTGTAAATAAATGTAACTGAGGAATAGGTACTTTTTTCTTTTCCTTATGCTTTTGCAAGCAGAAGAAATGAACTTACATAACGTGAATTCAGGGTTTTTTTGCCCATCCAAACAGAACAGGCATAGCAGAGGAATAATGCACCTGGCAGGAGGAGGCAGGTAGCTCTCTCCATTTTTTTAGTGGCAGAACCAGGATCATCCATGTTACCTATTAGCTATAGCAGAATGACTCTCTTAACCTATTTACACAGGTTATTTACTTTCCACTCCTACAGGG
The DNA here is from genome assembly GCA_013397315.1 of Donacobius atricapilla. NCBI lineage: Eukaryota > Metazoa > Chordata > Aves > Passeriformes > Mimidae > Donacobius > Donacobius atricapilla. The sequence continues at coordinate 206,433 of WBMY01014433.1, forward strand.
GCAAATTTTTGGTCTGGTCCAGAACATAATTTGAAATACTCTCCCATATTCCTTAAACTGCATCAAAGCTTCCACTGGGTGGCATTTGCAGCCATTTCAGTTTAAAAAGGCTTTCTGATCTGACCAGTTTTCCTGTCTTTTCTGGAGCAACTACTCACAAACCAGATAAACCCACAATTAAAACAGAGCCCTGCACACACAGCTCTCCCCAGAGAAGGCGTAAAACAACAAATGATGCATCAGGAGGAATCAGTCACGCTGCTGAATGTGCTGCTGGATGATGTGCTACATGCAACAGGCATTGGCAGCCTGCAAATCTATGCGGAACAGAATATAAGATTTCCTCATAGGGATAAATGGCACTAGAGTCACCTCTTCCCAAACTGACACAATTATCCTGTGCAGGCGAAATGGTTACAGATGACAGTGTTATAGGGGAAATTAAGAGAAAATTCTGGGCGTTTTTTTTCTCTAGTTAAATTCCGGGATTTCTCCCATTATAGAAAGTGCATGGGGTAACTAGATGGTTTCCCAGCAGCTCCTGAGAAACATGTTATTGAGTTTTTTATTCTTTTTTACTTTAATCAGTTTTTTTAAAACTTTTTCCAAACATTTATTTATATTAGGCTACTGTTGTTCAAGAAGAAGCAGTTTAAAAAATCTTTTTTCAAAAAGCCACTTTAAAAAAAAAAATAATGCATGCTTGTGAAACAATAATGCAATATATGGTAATGAAATAATGAAATAATGCATATTGTGAAACTTTTTAGCATTGAAATGTATTAGCAGGCATAAACACAGCAACAACAAACTGAAATTCTTTCACTAAAGATAGGAATTTCCAAAGTGTTTTTTAGTATCAGATCCTTATTTAAACACCCGAGTGGAAGCAAATCCTTTCTGACAGGCTGCTGCAATTACCGATGCAGCGCAATTGAAGAGCTCCTCTCGTGGAACTCATTTGGAAAGGTGTTGATAGCCCGTGTGACAGGCAGAGCTCCCTCCCAGGAGGCCCCAGCAGAGCCCCAGAGCTCTGCTCCCGCTGCCAGAGGAGACCCTGGGACATGGATGGCACATGGCCATTAGCTCCACGCCACGGCGGGCAGAACATGACCAGCCAGGCATGGCCTTGTGCAGCAGATGAAGTTGCAAAGCAGGGCACTGGGATGAGGAGTGTGGCTCCTGCCTCGCCCCTCTCTGCTGCTGCTCTGCCACCCGTGACTGCAGCAGATTCATGACCATGATGGGAAATTAATGCTGACTGATGACAGTCAGCCCACAAACCTCTGCCTCCCTCCCCTCTCTCCTCCCATGAAAAACACCACTGTGTTCCCGTCACTTCGGCCTCCTGTTCATTGACTCCTAAATGCTTCAGTGCAATCTTCAAAAAGTTAATCTCCTCTAAGTGAGGAGATATCTTTATTTGCAAACTTGGTCCTGTTAAAATTTTAGTTGTGCAACTCCAGAGCCAATTTTTCACACATGAGTTTAATGTACCTACCCAAAATCAATTCTGTCTCAGAGAAATACTCTAATTACATTTTAGTGCCAGGACTGAATTTATTGCTCTTACAGATAACATCATTCACAGAAAACCATGTACTTAAATGGAAGAATAATGTCTCCTGGAATAATTGTTATGATATTTGTGGTAAAATACAGGTGACCAGTCTGTAACTGAAGGAGATTTTTAAAGCTCATTCTGCATCTGGATCCACCCCAGTCTTTTCTGTCTGAGGTAATAATGGCAAAAATGCGATAGTGATGCATCTCTTTATCCATCAGTCATGTTCTTTTTCCTTGTACCACAGTGTGTTTTCTGACAGCAGTATAGATGAATTCCAGTGTTTTGTCAGCCTCAAACAATAACATAGAAATGCATTTCAAAGGTAAAAGCCATAAGATTTCTTAAACATGACCAAGCTTTGGAATAGGTGTGAAGATTGTTTTTCACTATCAATTTAGGTTTTATAATCCAGATATTTTTATGCTGGGCATTAACTATTTTTTCCTGTGCCTTAAAGTGATTCTTTAAAATAAAGAACGGAGTTAAAGTGTGCCTAAGAAGCCAGGTTAGCTTGAAGGTCAATGGTTCTCCCCAGAAGAGTGGATCAGTGCTGGGCAATAAAGGCAGATGCAACAAGCTACAGCATTTGTCTAATTTTCCAGCTGGTTCAGTTCTTTGTATCCTTTCTGTTTCTACACGCAAGCACATGACAGGACCTGAGGTGCATAAATAGGACTGAAGGTGTCTGCAGCTGTGCTGAGAGCCCATGTGGTGACATTCCTCAGGAAGCCAAGGGGACACTGCCACAGCTGTCTGCCACCGCCCTCTGCCTCACCCTGCAAAGCCCAGAGAGCATCCCAGCCAGCACAAGCGGATCCCAGCAGGCTGTCTCTTCTCAGCTTCCAGGGATCTGCACGAGATTGCCAAGGTTTGCACTCTGGATCCAAAATATCTTTTGTCCTAGGACACAGGATTAATCTGTGTCAATAGAGTGGCATTAGGGACTGCCAGGGACAAGGACAAGGGCCACCTAAGCCACTTCCCCTTAGTGGAAACTCTCTGGAACTTTGCAGGCTGCTTCTGAACTTTCAGAATAATTGCTACACCCAGACCAGTCCATGTCCCTTCCCCACAGCTTCATTTTTCCTGCTCTGGGAACCCTCATCTGTATCCCTAAGCAGGCATTCCGTGGGAGCCTGTCCTGCCTAACCTGTGTTGTGGGTGCAGGCAGAAGCAGCGCATCCTTGACATTGTTAAATATTCCAGAATTGTAGTCATGGCAGATGATAGAACTGTGCTGCCTGGACAAAGACAGGCTCTCACAAACTCTGTAGGAGGGTTCAAGGATTGATGCCCGTGAGTAAAATCATCCTTCTATAAAGTGGAGCTTCCCTTCTCATTTGCTGGGATGTGGCAAATGACCCTGTTGACACTTCCAGTCTCTTTCAATACAAATTAGAACATGTTAGCCTAAACTGAAAGCATCTCTTTAAGCCACTTCAACACAATCTGTAAGAATGTGCATGTCTGTGCCCTTTCTTGCTGTTTGTGAAGCTTCCACTGTAAATATTACTGATACTGACACATATGTTCTGCAGCTTGTAGGCATTTCCATCCCTCCTCCCCTTTTGGGTTACTGAACTTGAATTCCTTCCATAACTGGTCCTTGCACCTCATTTATGTGTTTAATGAAGGATATTGATTCCCAGTGATATCGTCCCTTCTTTGCATACCAGTGAAACAGAGAGTAATACCTAACTTTTTCCACCTTAGATTCCCCCAGAGAGAAAATCCCTGTGAAAAAGGAAGAGTGCTAATGTGTTACTTCTTTCACATTAGCCATGGCTAATGAACTAATGACTAGGCAATCTAAGCCATCTAATTGAAACTACACTTATGAATGTAGATCAGAAATATTTAGATTCCCTTCACAAGGCATTATTGAGTTACTGCCAACAGAAACAAAGGGGGCTTATCTCTACTTCAGCATAGAGCCATAGATAGAATCACTTATTTTGGAAAAGACCCTCAAGATCACTGAGTCCTGCTGTAAACCTGCCACTGCCAAGTCCAGCACTCAGCCATGCCCTGGGCACCACATCCACCAAACCAGGTACCTGCCTGGGGACTGCACAGGGCTGCCAGAGAAAGGAGGGAAAGGCCACAGCACTGCCCTGCTTTCCACACTGCTCCCAAACACCCTGCTAAAGACTCCTGGGATGAGCCAGTGTCCCTCTGCCACTGAATTTCTGCCTCTCTAGACAGTGTAGCTGTTTTAGAAACCCCAAACTAATAGATTTTGTGAAAGGCAGAGAGTGCCCTCCAGGCTCCTGCCAGTGCAATATCAAGTGACTCATCATCCAATAAAAAGAGAAAAAAAATACAAAAGATGCATTTTAAACAACTAATATTTCCCACTTTCTTTGATATTTTCTTAAGGGAGCAAGAGGCATGGGAATCCCATCATAGCTCTTTTTATTCCCACTGAAAGACCTCATAACTTGTTACAAGTTGGCTCATGCACCCCAGGCAGTTCATGGAAAAGGAATTCAGAGCTTTCATTTTCCTGTGGGAATATAGAGCCTCAAGAACTCGGAGTGTGACCTTGAAGTGTGAACCTGAACCTCCTGTGAAGTCCTGAATTCCAGAGACCCTGTGTCTCAGTTTCACTTCTCTCCCCCTGGCCTCTCCCACTCAGGAACAGGATGAGTATCTGTGTCATTCCTGCAGGATTTAATGAACTCCTTACAGAAGGGAAATAGAAGGGCTCCTGTAGCACTCATGTAAAGAAAATAAGAGGAATAAACATCACAGCTTCTCTTCCAAGCAATATTCTGTTCCAAACAATCTTCTTTCCCATTAATGACGAAAAATACAAATGCAGAATGTGGCAGTTGAGAGGAAGAAACAAAGGAGTGCTGAGAGTGAATTAGTTTGTTCTGAAGGGACATCTCTATGGTCAGTGCCAGGGGGATTTACACTTCTCAATTTTTGTGTCACAGCTTTCTTAATAAAATATATTCATATATGGTAGGTGTGGCTGTGAGCTACCTGGCTCTGAGCACTAGTTTTTCTCATCTGCCACACAGAAAGTCACACTTCGATTTGCAGAATGAATCATGTAACAGCTTTTTGACTAGGAAGGAGATTCAATAGTCACAGAGAAAAGCCACAGCTGTTTGGGCTAAAAAAAAATATATCTTAATGTCTTCTGAATGTTTGTCTCTGCTCACTTGCTCTTCTTGTGGTTTTGTTCCATTTTTAACCTTCTTTATGACAAGACAGCATTATTGAATACTGATGAGACAAAACTTAGCTCACTGCTAGGCAATACATTTTCCAGGCATTTTATGGGGGCCCTCACTGTGTGACCCACAACGTTTTGGATGCTGTTCCAGGCAGCTTAGGCTGATGGATTACATTCTGCTGCTATTTGGGGTGTAGGGAGACAAGGTAAGAGAAGATTGGGAGCTGACAATGCCTGCCACCATCGGTTTCTTAAACTTTTGCTGTTGAAGTTTTCCTCTGGCTGTAGATCTTATTTTTCAATATGTAAATAACTTCTGTAAAATACCAGGGAAATGTCCTCCACCCAAAAAACCCTCCCCGGTGAAGCTGCAGTGATTTCCACAGAGGCTGGATCACTGCACTGGTGTAAGAGACACCTTCCAGGGCACCCCCAGGGAAATCTGGGCCATGCTTTTACCTTTTTGTGAGCACAGAAATCCGGTGCAGCTCAGCTCTCTGATTGCAGCAGCTATGAGCAGAGTAGCAGCCTGGAAATTAGGTCACTTGGATAGGTCCCTGAATGGATTTAGGTGAGCTCAGTAGCCTTAATAGTTAATAAAACTACTGAAGGGTGAATTGAGCTACTTGGAATATCTGTACAAACCCTTCCTCCTGAGAAGGGTGCCTGAAATAGAACCCAGTGTCTACCAAAGCCACAAACCCAATAAAAGAGCTCTCCTGTTCCTGCATGACTCTGCCCTAAGTCTGCATGTTTCAAAGGAGAAATTAAAATGACTGTGGTGCACAAAGCTTTCCTCAGCAACGTTGCTCATCCCACATGCAATTATTTATTTATGTATGGATGGTTTCCCCTGAATACCTCCCATAGAACATTTGAGTTATCAGTTCTGCAAATCAATAAAACACATCTGGTAAGTAAAATTTGGAAGGTCTCATGCTGTGATAGCTTTTGTAATACTTCCTGCATTCATTATTAATGGTTCATTATGGAATTAATAATTTAAAATTATCTCTGATAATTTTAAAACTCCCAAATCTGTTATGGCTTTTTTTTTTTTAATATATAATTATTATTGTCTTATTTGGGTATAACTTTGTGTTCTGGGACCAATATCCTTCATATCCTTCATAAGTTTTCAAGCTTCAGGGACTAATCCAAATACAGTAATGCTCAGGGAAAATGGATATATAAGTATTACTTAATATAAAGAAAAGCTAAGGTGTATGTGTATCTCATTTAATATCTTTTCTTTCTATGAAGCTTTCTACTTTTTTCTATATCAATAACTTCCTTCTCATATTCACTTTACAGATATAAGGAAGCTGACTAAAGATGAGCTTGAGAATTTTACTCTTTGAATCAAATAGTGAATATCCAACAGTTCCTGGGGCTGAAGGTGGTGGCAGTCCAAGCAGGAAAGGGTTGGATTTTCACTATCACTGGAAAGACACAAAGTTCATCCCTAGGTGAGTTCAACAGCCAAATCCTTGGTACCAGTGTCTTTAAAAGAAAATATTTAGTCTATCATATATTAAATCCTTTGGACCCTGAGGTTAAAAAGGGAGTTATTGTGTGCAAATATCTATTAGAACCATCTCAGAACACTTGTTCCAGAACAATATTTTGTTCTCAAATCTCGAGGTAGCAGAGGCCACAAGAAAGGAAGGTTATCACTCGGCAATAAATGTAGAAGTGAACATAATTTGAGTCAGAAATAGTTTTGCTAATAACCTCAGTGATGTCAGATTTTCATCACCATGACTTTTTATATTTCTCTTATCTACACATTTTCTTCCGTGGTAAAAACTTGCAGAGCAAATATTCTACATATTATAATGACCTGTAGAACTGCATCTATATTCCCTAGTGAGAGAAATATTTTTATCAGGAATAAATTATTTTATTTCATGTGCTTTTTATGCTTCTCATTTTTCAGTTGTGTTGCTTTCTGTACAATTTATAGGTATTTATCTTCCTAAAATTGAATTGTAACAAACAGCAGAAAATATTTAGATTTAAGAATAAGAAAATATTTTATTGTTACATGCACTAATACTTAAAATATATTCTTTATATTAAGACTGGATGCAGAATAGAAATGAGTTCCAAAGTTGGTGCTAGCTAGAACGAGTACTGGGGAAAACAACTGCTGAGAGTAAAAGTATGCAGGACTGGAGCAAAGAGAGATCCCAAAGTTTACAGTTTGGGAGGCAGATTTTCTGTCTGCAAAAGGGAGAATGCTAATTTTGTTAAAGTCTGTGTATCAAAGAGCATCCCTGAGAACACTGGAAATGAATTTCATTCCACTTTTGAAGCTCACACTGAGAAGAATTTTACTTTTTCTTTAGGTATTTTTAGGCAGTAACATTCCTACTAAAGTAGGATGAAAAAGAAGTCCTCCAGCTTTCTGAGCAGGAACTTTTTGTAGGCAATTGTACATTGTTCCATAAAACTCAGCTGGGCTGGGAATTCTTGTCAGAGTAATGCTGCTAGAAAACCTCCAGTGAATTTGGAGTAGGAAACGTCAGCCAATAGGAAAGATTTTTTTTTTTTTTTAACGTCCTCAAGTTTAGAAGATACTTTGCATTAGAAGTATCTTCTTTTGGAAATAAAGTTCTCCATCATTTTGCACACTTGCTCCAGATAGAACTGCAAAAAATTCAGAGGAAGATACTGAGAAGGAAGCAGTAATTTTGGGTAAAACCAGCTTTTATAAAATTCTGAGTGTAAGAGAAACTACTGCAATCCTTTAGTCTTGTCTGCAGTGTTGTACAGGGCATAGGTTTCCCTAGAATTAATTGTGGCTTTGAGCCCAAGAACTGCTGAGTAATTAGAGCTTTTCTCTTAGTGTTTTAATTATTTGTGCTGACCTTCTTTGAAGTGTGTCTGACCCTTCCAGGTCCTTCTGTACATGCAAGAAACAGGCACAATATTCACAAATGGGTTTTTAATTTGCCAGGACTGAGAAAATATGATCTTTTTCTTCCAGTCTGATGCTGGCTGTTATGTCCAAGGATCATGTAAATCCACTTGGTGTTCACCACTTTGCTACCAACTCGCATTTTCACAGCCATCAGCATTTCAATGTTCTTAGCAAGATCCGTGTCTCCTAGATCAGATAAATGTCCTCCCCTGTAAATATGACCTATGGTCTTTTTGACAGACCTGTTATGTTTGGAATATTTAATCTTGCAGGCTTACCAAAAGATCCAGTGCTTTATTTTGGGCATCTCTCTTCATTATTTTCATTGCACTAGTCTTTGTATTGGTTATTGTCTCTCCAGATATGCAGGTTACCTCAACAGGCACAATCTACAGCTGGGTGTATAAATGCCACACTGATCTGTTGCATGGAAATATTTATGACATTCTGTGTTTTCCAGTTTGTGCCCAGATACTGTAAGGCACAAGATTTTGCCTTCCATTTGATTTCAAAACATAAAACGGGTGACAGACTGAACGTGGCTGATAATATACCTGTTTCTATTCTTCAGCATTGGACAGAATCCCCAGAGCAAGACATCTTTCACACCAGTTTTAAGGAATCACCTGGCTCAGTGAAATAAACCCCTCATCTCTCACTCTGGTTTTCATCAAGTAGTGGATCTTTGCTATAATAACACGAGCAGTTTGCTCAGTCTGGATCCATCACATGTAAGGGATTAATCCTATCAAACTCTGTTGTTTTATGCATTTTGACAGACAATACCCAGCTAATTTAAACACAATGTTCGGGTAAATAAGTACAAAACATTTCCCTGCCTTCTTTTTAGTTGAATTTTAAGCCGAGAGGCTACTTTATTATCTCACCATTGGATCTGTCAAGTTACCAGATATCTGCATTTTACAATGATAAATGTGTCAGCAGGAGGTTATTTTGACCCTTACCATCTTTTCAGAGACATCAGTTTAGCACCAGCATGCATAAGTTTTATAGGTCCTACACTGTATATGCAGCAATGGGCTTTATGTGAGTTTGGTATAAATCATGTTTCCTCTGTCCATTTATGCTGTTTGTAATTAAGGGCCTCATTAATGTCATAGCATATGTTGTTTAGGAGCATAAGCAGGAGTACTGAAATGTGTTAGAATCCAATTTAAGGCTCAGGGCTTCAAGCCTGAGGAATTTTCGCCAGAATAATGGGAGTCACACATATGAAAGCATTCACTGAGTTACAAAATTCATGTTCCTTCCTCAATGCTATCAGTAATTTTTAATAACTATCTCTAATTTCCATCAAAGCTGACCACAATGCACTAAACATAATCCCTTAGCGCAATGCAATAATTGTAGATAAAGTCATTCTGAAAACAACATGCTAACAAATCTTTCAAAGATTGAAAACCTTCCAAATATGTAACTTAGAGTGTTATAACCCAGCTGGTCCAAAGCTTTCCCTTGGAAGCAATTTTAGTCAGTTTGGGGCTGGTTTACATTCCTAGAGAAATGAAATTAGTCTCAAAAATTGGTTATTCCTTTGGAAAGTGTCAATACCTTATGAAAAAGGAAACCATGTATTTCAGTCAGAGAACAAACTCCACAGTGATTTGACATGGCAGTAAAGAGTGTCATGGAAATATTCTGTAGGGGCCTGATTTTCTGACTGTCTGCCCTGAGCTGGACTGTCCTAGCACAGCTGGAGAAGGCAGTGGGAGTCGCATTGCTAGCAATGCTCTTGAAACTCTTTTTTAAACTAAATGGGATTGTTTGAATTGATAGCTGGTGCTAAAACTTTACATGGAGGGCCACAATTCTCTATAGGATAAAACCCAGACTTCTTTATGAGTGGCTGTGTAAGAGGAAGCAGTTTCCTTTAGGAACCCTGCTCTGCACCCACTGGCTCAGCTGTGGCTCAGATGATGCTCCTGGCTCTTTGGTAACTCAAACTGCTGCCAGAGGAGTGCAGCTGGAGACTGGAATCCTCAGAGGAAGCTAAAAACCAGCATTCGTGGAAGGGACTCATCTCCCACTGGGAGAGGGATCTCAGTTCTCTCTCTTAAACAGTTAATTTAATTTGTTTTGTGAGAAACGTGAGAGGCATAGCCTGGGCAGGTAATTCCATACAGCTCAGGAAGCTTTGTGGATGTGATTTATACAAACATTTAAATTAAAAACAGTGAAGGTCATAAGCATTATATTTGCTTTATATATATGTCACATTTGGTCTCAGACTCTGACATGAGATCCTAACCTTGGAGTAAATCAAGGTCTGAGTGTGGCCAAGGGCTGGTACAAACTGGAGAAGCCTCAAGGTCTATTTTGTTATTTGGGGATTGCCAAGATTTAGAGGTCCTGTGCTTTCTGGGAGTCATTCACCCTCCAGGGTGCACCTCTGGGGTCCAAGTGGTGGAGAGGAGCTGAAGAGCAGCCAGTTACATCTCTATTTTATCTGTCCCACACACTGGTAGGTGTATCAGATTTTGTTATTTAAAATTTTTTGCCTTTGACAATCCTGCGTTCTGAAAGTATATTTATAGAAATGTTATTAAAGAAGTGAATCTTTCACTGCTCAAAGTATTCTGTGATGCTATTTCCCCCTAACAATATCAGAGTGGAGTGTTGGAACAGACAGCTTTATAATAAGATAGAATGTAATTGATATTGCAGACTTGCTTGATAGTGAAAAATGAGACTGTCACCAGCCTCATGGAAAATCATTTTGGTAGAACAACCTTGCAACTGAAAGAAAAGAAATAACCCAAACCAGACAACTGGTGTCTATTAAAATTAGTTCACACACTGCTTTCACATTCCAAGCTGGTTCAACACTTAGTTCTTGATTAGACCATCTTTGGTCTCATTTGTCATTATCAAATCACTGGACATACTAATGTTTCTCTGAAAGACCAATAGCCTGAAATAATAAATAAACCAGACACTTCTCAGGGCAGAATTCAACCCATCTTCCTTGTTTTTAACAATATTTTATTCTGTACCTGCTCCTATTATTCTTTTTTTGGGGCATCTCTGCTCACTTGCACTCTGAAGGGTTTTGAATAAATATTTCAGTCTATTTTTATTAATTAATAAAGAATTAATTCAGTGAGAAAAATGTTATAACCACCATCAAACATGTGAGGGTTACTAAAAATCTAGAGGAGAGACATTACTTGCAGTAATATATATTGGTTTTATACTCTGAGTAATGGTATAAATTAAAAGGGATTACATTGAAGGTGAAGAGATACAACACAGGCAGCAAAGTAACCTAAACCAGGATATATATTCCAAAATGGCCAGAGCAAGTCCCCTGATATGAATGTTTCTGCAGCATTAAAGTTAATGCTTTAGTCATCTACATCCATTTTAAGATGGGCTTGAGAAACAAATGAGGAATAAGTGTGCTTCAGAGGAACTTCTGCATTAGTGGGACCCTTCTATGCACATTTTAAAATGGACCTGAGAAATAGATGAAGAATAAATATGCTCTAGAGAAATTCCTGCATTAGCAGACCTAAGTGGTGAACTAAGCCTCTTCCATCTCTAATTTCTGTGATTCCTTGATAGATCTGTAATTGAGCTGTGGATGCTTAAAGTGCTTTCTGATGAGATAAGATACAGCATGACCATTAGTAAGCCAGCCTCTCATAGGCTGGAGTTTATTTTATAAGGACAAAAAGAAGATTCAAGTCCTGAAAAATTTTCCTCTTTCTCTTTGAAGTAAACTTTGTAATTTTTAAGTGATGTCCAAGGCATCTGTTCAAAAGATTGAAGACTGGAACCTTGCAAACATTAGCACCACACAGATTACAATTCCATTTTTTGTCAGCACTTAAAATTCAACTTTTCCCCAAAGCAAACAGCAGTAGCCTGAATTGCAGCCCAAGCTCATAGTTTCCTTTCCTGTGGGCAATGTTTTCAAACACCAGCATCTTCGATTGAGCACATTCCTGGGGAGTTGCCTGACCAGATCTTCTTCGATGGCAGTCAGTCTTGCAAAACCTTCTGCCCTCTTTTCAAATTCCTGTGAGTTGAGGGGATCTCTTAACTGTTCCCGTTCTGAATTCCAAAGGCAACACTGTTCCAGCTCCTGGGAGGAAATGAGCTCTACCTCTGCTGCACCCAGGATACTCCTCTAAAGGAGATGGCAGCCAGTGGAACAGCACCACCAAAATCAAAGTAAATATGCATGTGTAACATTTTTCTTTATTTCTTTTCCATGCGTTCCATTTGGGCTTGGCATTCTGGCTGTGATGGCATCCTGAGTTGAGCAAATGTCATCCAACATGTCAGGTTCACCCTGATAAACCCACATGCTGCATGTTTAATAATTCCTCAGTGAGAACTCTTGCTGACACTCACTGTGCTCCTTGACACGCTGACTGAAAACTCATTTAACTTTAAAATGGAGCTAAATACCTAAATATTGACTGCAAAAAAGACAAAGGAGGAACACTGTCTTACTGATTTTTACACCGGCTTCATCTGATTTAAAAAGAGTAAATTCTGTAGGATTTAGTCAGTCATGCAGACAAGTATTATTTGCTGCATAAGGAGCTTTGACAGAACGAAGACATGAACTTTATAAAGCTACTAAGCACAGAGTGGCAACTTTTCATAGTGTTTTTATTAACAATGAATGGTTTTGAAGCACTCATGACCTGGAATAACATTGTAATCCTACCACAGTCTTTGCTGCAGCATGCCACTGAAAATAGGCAAATAAAGTCCTGTCTGGCCTTCTGTTCAAATGTGTGATTATTCCTGAACAAGGTTTTGGCTGGCTTGGCAAAGAATGGGGTGGCGGTGAGACAGAGGGGCTGAGCTGATTTCATTTAAGTGAATTTGCTGGGAACTTGTTGCCAACTGAGAATGTGAAATACCAAAGCTGGGCTTGGAGCTTAGATACCTGGCTCAGAACAGGCTCTCTTGCTCTGGCCCTTCAGCCTTGGAGCAGCTGGCTGGGACAGATTTTTAAAGTGGTTTTTAAGAGAGACCAGTGGTATTTTGGAGGACGTGTTGGTCACACAAAATTCACCCCTTTTCTACATGAGTGGTTTTATACAACAGACACCTTCTCATATCCCAAGAATTCCCAAACCACTATAAAGGGAAAGCAGGACAGGGAGCTCATCACCTGTTTATTGAGGATATTCCACTGCATGAAAAAGTACATCAGGAAATAAAACAGAAGAGGAGGGAGGGCAGAGAATGCCTTTTAGCTGAACAGGTTAGGTTTTATCCACTAAAAACTCCCATTTTCCTGGTCACTGCCACAGAAACCAATTCTGTGTACTTTGAGTTGAACAACAGTTGAATAACATTTCAAAAATACTGTTATTCCCAAGGCAGAAAAGTTGATTTTTGAATGCTTTTGCTGTTTAATAATCTCTATTCAAATTATATATTTGGTTCCTCCTCTGAGAAATTTTTCATTCCAGTCAGATTAAGATAAACTAGGCTACAGGGAGCTATGGTCATGGGAGAAGCCAATGCTTTGTCTACATATTGAAGAATATAGAATTTTCTCTCTTCCCAAACCTCCTTTGGCTGGATGTAAAATTGAAAATTATCAACAAAACATTCATTTGGAATAAGTGGTCCTCCAGGGGAAAAATGTTTATAAATTATATTATAAAACAGAGATATTTTGGTTTATTTGCTGCCGTTGTGAAAAGATGCTGTTTACCTGATGGTTATTTTAAAAAAATACCTTGCATTGAACGGATGAATTATAGATTTTTTTTCAGATTTAAATGCCCCAGATGAGGACTCTCAATTGCCTTCTATTCACAAAATTAGTAGTTTATGCCATCCAACACATTTGGAATTGGTGTTTTGCTGCTCAGTCTTTGTAGCATCAAAGACTAGAACCATTTTATTAGTGTTTTTAGTCCTCCCCTCCAGTTATTTATATGAAAAAAAACTTCTTTTTTGGTCTGCACATACTCCTCAAGTGCTCTGAGTCTTGTTGCAGTTGAAAAAAAACCTACTTAGCAACTTCTAAAATTTATGTTTTCTCTACTTCTCTCAACTATTCCTTTTAATTTTGCATTTTATGTGTTTAATTATCTCTGATAAAATTACCACTTCTGTCACAACTTTCCCATATTGACAACTGACATATCTTGGATACTGCCTGGATACACTCCTCGTTTTTACATATGTATATATTTTCAGGTCTTTTTGAATTTGAAAGACACAAAGCATTCTTTTTAAATGACTTAGTTTCATTTTTACATTCAAATAAATAAATGTTGCCCCCACTAAGGAAATTCTGACAAGATCTAGGCAGTTTAGACTTCTCCTGAAATATAACAATGTTTCAGGTAGATTAAACCCTGACAAAAAGTTAAATCAAATTATATTCTCTATGCTCAATTTTCTTTGGGGATCCAAAACTCACTGAAGTGTAAAACTCTAATTAATTATGTAGTATGCTAATAATTTTTAAATTAAGAACACCTGTGATTTAACTCTAACATGCCGTGAATGTGTTTGCAATTGACTATGACAATAAGATTAAGAGAGCTAAAAATAACTTCACAAAATTCGTGCAATGTGGGCGGACAGAAAACCCCAAGCCTGACTCAGGCAAAAGGGACATCTCTTATAAAACTGAGGGACAGGGAAGGAGCAAACATGTTTTTACGACTGTTTTCCCAGATAAAAGCTCCCAGCCTCTGGTCAAATACTCTTAAAAGACATTCTGAGGCAAAAATTGCATCACGGTCATCATATCTATGGTAATAATTGAACAAATTATTACATGCCACTTGTACGTCTATTCTTTGAACATGTTTAAGTTGTTGCACCTCCTGGCACAGCTTGAATTCTGTGTTGTAGAAAAAGGTTCTATCTCCTTCTTTAAGCCTCTTGCCTTTTCAGTTTTTAGTTGCAACACCTAGTCCTTACTTGCCTTCTTTTTTGCAATTGGTGATTTTCCATGGCTGAGATCCCTGGTTTGCTCAGCCTCCCTCACCAGAGTAGCTGTTCCAAGTGTTTCAACACCACTAATCTTTCCTAGGTGTATTTTATGCTTTTTTGAGATATGAACATTGCATGTAATGAGGAAGACGTGAACACAGCCCGTGTACAGCGGTGCAGTGCTGCTCACTCCCCAGGCACCAGTTCCTTTATTAGTGATTCCACCAGCCTGCATGGCTTTCCATTTTTAATAAATCCATCACATACCATTCTTAAACTGGCCTCAAGTGGCATCCATGAACACATACCTCTCTTATGGAGGTGTTACCTTTACCTGTTCCCTGGGAAATCACTCTGGAATGTGAACTTCCTATTGGCTTAGTCTTTTATTAAGGTGAGATCTGGTCCATAGCTGTGAAGGACAGTGCCCAAGGGCAGGGCTGGGTGGGAGATTGGGCAGGAATTGTTCCCTGGCAGGGTGGGCAGCCCTGGCACAGGGTGCCCAGAGCAGCTGTGGCTGCCCCTGGATCCCTGGCAGTGCCCAAGGCCAGGTTGGGCACTGGGGCTGGGAGCAGCCTGGGACAGTGGGAGGTGTCCCTGCCATGGCTGGGGTGGCACTGGATGGGGTTTAAGGTCCCTTTCAAATCAAATCATCTGGAATTCCATGATTCTCTCTGTGATTTTCCTTCAAGCTCCATCCCTGTTGGTTTGCTCCTCAACTGCAGTGGTGAAATGTTGTGTGCTTTCACTCAAAACCTTCCCGGAGTCAGAAACCCACCCTGAACAGATGCTTCAAGGCATTGCTGTGGCCATGGAAAGACTGGGAACAATCTGTGCTGTGTATAAACACCACGAGGCAAAATGAAACAAGCTTTTCTGTTACTCATGCAGATTTTGAGATGTGGATCCATGTAACGATGTGTGAACCTCCCTGTGGCTGTGTATTGCTGGATCTGTCTGGAATGTGGTATCACTGGTCTCCATCTCACTGAAAGACATCCTGAATAAAAGTTTCATCTGCATTAGCATGTGATAAAATAGTCAGTTCTACTCGCCCACAGTAATGCATTAGGCATTTCCAGAAAATGAAGACTTTTCCTAGGATCTTATCTGGTAACTTTTGTTTGAGAGGGAATATATTGCTGTGTATCAAATTGAACTCTCACATTTACCAGAGATACATAAAAAGTAGAAACATAGGGCATTCTGTACAATCTGAAATGAATGTGCTGCAAGGGTAGCAAGAGAAAGCCCATAATAAGCTGAAACTCTATTTTTCAATATACTTGTGTCGTATCATATAATATTTAACCAGAATCTCAAGAGTGAAGGAGGCTTTAATGTGGACTCATAAATCAGTTTCTTGCACCTCATAAGGAAGCCTTGTAAAAATTGAATTGAGCCACACAGTGGATGGTAACACATTACACAGTAAAAAAAAAAATCAGTTTTGCCTTTTGTTTCCAGTGGTGATATTTTGAGAAGGTTCACAATTTCATATCTGATAGGACAGAGAGGATAAAAATCTGCAATTGTGTCCCAGATCTCTCAATGGCATGAACTATAAAAAAGGCAATATAGTGTCTTATCTGCATTGCTGATATTCCAACATGGAAAATCAGGCTCTCAGACACAAGAATGTTGTATTCTAAAGTACAGCTGTGGGTGGGGGAACTCGTTCCTGGCAGTGTGGGCCCATTCACTGTGTCATTATATACTGGGAACTGCTCATGCCATGTAGGATTTGGTATTTTGCAAATTTAAAGGAGTTAAAAATATGTTTCAGCAATTTAAAGTGAAACGATATTGTGATAATATCACTACCCTCACTGTGTTTTGTTTTGCAAATGCTTAGAGACAAAGCTGACATTACCATACCCACATCAGAGAAAAAGAAGCCCTGAGATGGGCACGAACTTCCCCAGACACACCCAGGAGCGCAACTCCCACCCTGCCAAATCCCAGAGTGAGGCAGAGAGAATCTGAGCTTGTGCAGGGATGATAATGGACCCAGCTCCAGAAAGCACGGGCTGACTCTGAAGGGAACTGAGCCGTGCTTTCATCCTCTTCTCACAGAATTAAGTGTCCTCTCCATTAAGTAGGGCCCCAATTAAAAATGTTTTTTAAAAAGGCCAAAGGTTAAAAAAAAAAAAGAATACATATGCTAAGTAAAGAGGAAGGGTACTGGTATATATTTTAAATATTGGTATTTATGAGAAGCCTATTCTTATAAGAGTAATTTTACTATGCTTGGTTTTCTGTGGTTTATTATTATTATTATTATTTTCTATTTATTATTATTATCTTCTTCTTCTTCTTCTTCTTCTTCTTCTACTTCATCTTTCAGCTTGTATCTGGTGAGAACATCCCGCTCGTGCATCAGAGTCCAGGCCCCACTCCCATTTCACCTGCCTCCCAAAGGAGCCCCACATACAAACGAGCTCCAAGGCACCAGCAGTAAATCACACTTCCACTGGCGCTTCTGCATCCAGCACCTCGAGACTCTTCTTTATATGAAGAAGACACTGCTATAAATTCTGCGACAAGGAAAGACATGAAGATGGACAGAAACGCAATGAAAAACTCATTCTGAACTACTGGAGAGCCAAACTTTAGTGTAATACTGATCAAAAACTGACTGTAGGAGCTTGCTTTTGATTTATTGAACACTATGACTTGTTGCACAGCAAGCAATTAAGAATCATAACTGAGAGAAATTAGTTCAATGTAATAGTATTTACAATGGAGAATTGGGCTATTTTTCTTGCAGTTTTTGGAAGTGGGCATCTCTCTCACACCACAGAGTTAAAACCATCATGCAGTCAATTTCCTTAACAGTGCAATTTGCAAACATATCTTTTCTCAAAGCTAATATTAAAAATAATTCAGGAGGATGACATTCCTATTACAAAAAAATCAAACAACCAAAACAGACAGGAAATGCTTCTAAACTTATGAAAGCTAGATAAACTCTGCTTCTTTCTTCAGAAAATTAAGGAAACAAGGAGAAAGCTGTCTGAAAACCAAGTAAATCCAATATGAACCTAGAAGGGAAGCTTTCTGAAAATTTAAAAATTAGTGAAACGTCTTCCACAAAAAGGAAAATAAATCCATATCTTATGTGTTGGAATACACAAAACCCCCTCTGAGCTCCTTGAAGTTTCCTCAGTGTAAAATGGTGCTCATGCAGCAAAGAAATCCTGCTTGGAATAGCAGTACCCACATGATGTCCAGCAGGAAATGTATGGCAAAGCCTTTTCCAGACAGAAAGATGGGACCAGAGCTCCAGGATTATTTCAACAAGAGCTGCCTAACAGCACCTTTCACAGAGGATAGAAAACGTGTCTTAGACAGGGACCTCACTGGTGCCAACATTAAAGCTCGTTAAGGTCAGTGGAGTAGTTCCAGAGCAATTCAGCACTTCATAGCAGCTACCAGAGATGTGCTCTGGGAAGTCACAAATTTAAAACCTAATGGGACAAGATTCTAATTTACCAGAGTTGTCATTCCTAACTACTATACCTGGAGCTATTTTATACTTCATTAGCTTTTTCCTAATTTATGAATAATCTAATATATCAGAATATTCTGGTTTAGGTTTCTTGCGGGCTCTATAGAAAATCCTGGTCTGCCTCTTCATGCCCAAGCATTTACTTTGGCTGGCTTATTCAGCATTATCCACATCTAAACTCTCTCAGAGTGAAGTGATTTGCTGCCCTGAATGTTAATGTTGTATAGTCTTGAAGCAGAAAATCTGCATTTAGTTGAGCAGTATCAATATGTAGGTACTGGAGCAGAAGGTAGAAGCAGCATGTGCACCCATGGAGAATAGAGAGCTTTTGCAAACAGTGTCACAGTTTTTTGAAAAATACATCTGTTTTGCTCAATTGACACTCCATGATACTGCAATTATGAGCCATATGTGAGTGTGGTAATTTGGGAAGATAAATTAACATTTTAAAATTGAGACTTGGTGATGTTTATATCATTGTGCAGCAGCTTCCATAAAGCTGAAAGGGGGTTCCCTCACCTTTAGGACAGGACCTGCCCCAGCTGGTGCTGGATACAGGGAAGGATGTGTCCAGGGGCTGTGCTGGAGAACAAATCACCCCTAAGAGTCTGGCCCTACAGAGCCCATGGCATGGCCTCTGCTGCTGGTGGAGCTGTGGATCAGGCACTCACAGGATTTTTTTAGACTTTAAAGCACAGTGTTGGCCCCAGGGATGTTAATGTCAAGATTATCCTATTTGTTCCCCTCAGGGCACCTACAGTGAACTCAGGTTGGACATGACAAGTAAAGTATTCAACATTTCAAGTAAATGGCATCATATTAGGTGGATATTAGTTATTTCCTAATTATTAAATCTGGGACTGGGAACTAGGGAGTTCTAGCTTCTCTAATGCAGTGGTGGAGTAATCCAAAAGTGGACTGCCATTAAAGTTGTAATTTGAAAGTAGAATGGAAGAAAGGAAATATATTAATTATATGTTATAGGCAGAAAAGTAGCTCAAATATGGAACACTAACATTTGGCAGATAACTGGGAGTATGTGCACATGTGGACAGATATTCTAAATTAAACTCCTGAACATTCAAGAATTCTTCTCCTCGCCAACTGCACCAGCATGGACTGCCTGTAAAATTTAATGACAATTGGATGAAACAAAAATGACATGTCCCAAATCTTCCAGGGACATGCCAAAGAACTGTCAAAAAGGAGTCTGAGCACACACTGTACTTCTGCACAGGAACACTGGAAGCTGGGGGGCTCAGGTTCTGGAAGGAAGAGTTTCTGCAGAAAGATTTGTGAAGAGAAGTGGTCTTGGATTCAAGTTCAAGATCTCAGCTGAGGAAGGATCTTGGAGATCAAGGATGGCTGTGAGAGGAATGCCAGGGGGTGGCAAGAGACCTTGGCCTTAAATCCTGAGACAACTCCAGCCCTGGGGAGCTGCACAGCTCAGGCGGACAGGTCTTTCTGCCCAGCCTCCCTGGCCTGAAATGATGACCTGGCTTTGATTAGACTATACAGACTTCCATCCTTCAAGGATGTAATTGGTTTGAAGAGGGAGATGCAAAGAACTAGAGTTCTTTCTAATTGTCTTTTAAATTTGTGTCCAAATTTACATCTGCAGGTATCACAGGTGGAAAAGATCTGTCAGTGTGCCTCAGCATAGGCAGAAATGTTCCCTACAGTCCATAAAAGCTGAAATATTTGAGTAGAGGCAGGCACTTCACTATCTATCCTCTCTTGCAGTTTTATGACTGAATATTTGCTTCAGATTTTGGAGTTGGAACCATGGTAACAACGTGTCCATTTCAAGATAAATGGAAAACATAGCATTTATCATGGGCAAGGGATTTAAATGCAAATTTGTTAAGAAGACTGGTTCCTTTTGAGCCATGAGATGTGATGTGTTAGAGCCCTGTGTATTTTATTTTTACTAGGTAACTGTATTCTACCTTCAGTTTGATCTATAGGATTGAAGGGAGGATCTTTGTCTATGTGAAGGACAACTAGAACAGGTCAGAGAGAAATAGGACCTTGTGCAGCATCACCTCTGTTACTGTGGAAAAGATTAAGGATTCAGCTACGAAAGTTTTGCCTGTTACTTTCCAAATAAGCCTCCTTTTGAACTCTAAATAAAGAATAAATCAGGTATTCCAATCCTGTTGCCATACATGAGAAAGAGAAATAATATACTCTGCAATATAGGTCATCAGCATAGATATTTTTATCCTAGGTTGCATTTTACTTTAAATACTTGGAAGGGGGGGCTTGCGTGTGGATCTTCTTCACAATAATGAGATGGTATAATAAGTCTGCATTATAGAGTAGGCAGGTAGAACATTTAAATTACCATAAATAAATGGAGAGGATAAAACCATCATTAGAGAAAAATGAGAATAAACCTAGAGTTTATCATCAGTGATTTATTCAGCTGTCATTTATTTTTAAAGAAATGATTGCAGCTAATGCCCAAATATTGGAGTCATGCAAGTAGTGGCATCATGGGTTAAATCTGTTTGCTCAAACTTTGCTAAAAAGATGGAAAACATCTTAACCCAGGGCTATATTTTCTGCTTCTCTCAACTCATTTTTTTCCAACAGGCAGCTATCTTCCTGTGTTTCTGGAATTCTCTTCCACTGTAGTTTTCTGCCAGCTGTAAAGGCAGCAAGTTCTTGGTTCTGGATGTGACCAGAACTCAGCCTGCGTTGTGTCCATTCCCTCAGTGAAGCACCACCCTCAAGTGCTGCATCAACAGCAGAATTTAAACTGACAGCATTGACAGGTGAGATTTCCCCAGGATTAGGAATCCACGGCTGTGGCTCCAGTGCCTTATCTGGATGAAGCTCAAAGACAGAGTCATGGCTTTCCCTGACAGCCAACCTATTTTCAAATGTTTAATAAAAATTTGCTGCCCAGACCCCCAACAATCCCACCCAGGCACCCCTGGAGCGCTGTCCAAAGGCCCCTGGAGCTCTGGCAGCCTGGGGGCCGTGTCCATTCCCTGGGGAGCCTGGGCAGTGCCAGCAGCCTCGGGGGAAGCAGATATGTCTTCATAATATTTATGAATAACAAATGGCCAGTTCAATCCCTCAGGCTTCAGTGACGAGTTCTCCTGAAGAGGATGTTTCCACCCAAATAATCAATACTTGCTTCTCAGGTATCCTAATCCATGGTCCAGGATAAGGATTCAGGGTGCATGTGCACATCACAGCACACATGCAGTAAATATATACCTGGTGATATGCTTCTTATGGGAAAAAAATCAGCAATTCACCAACTGACCTGTTAAAAATTCCAGATATTTGGAGCATCTTTTGCTCATTAAGAAATGGAGAAACTTCAGTATAACCCGTTATTTCTTTTCATATCTGATGGTGTCATTTCTTCAGTTATGATTAAAGCTATGAGAACCAAAGACAGAAAGGAACATTTATGTTTATCAGGATGGGTATACATGATTTCCAGGCTTTATACAGAACAAACAGAAGGTTTTTCATTGTCATGTTACTGTGTACGTAACCTACTGATTGTGCAGTGGTCTGTGGCACGACCTGGGCTCTGAAATTGTCAGCATAAATTTCCCTGATCCCCAACCTAACCCTGCCCAGCTCCAGCCCTTCCCTGGGTGCTGTCCCTGGCCCAGAGCAGAGCTCCGAACTGCCCCTCCTGAAGGAGTTCTGCTCTGCCATGGGGTCTCCCCTCAGTGTCCTCTAAAAGCTCGTTTGAGGGAGGCTAATGTTGTAATAAATCAGCTTGAATCTTTATGGTATGGGTCATATTTTATAGGATTATTAGAATGCACTGTGTCAGATCTAATTGGTTCACAATACACTCACACTTAGTTCATTGGTCAGTACATGGTACTTTGCGTGTCTATCAAAGTTCTGTGTTTTTGGTTAGTTTACATCTTTTTTCTACTGATTCTCATGGGATAGATTCATTGGTTGTACAGGTGCCACTAGTTTTTCACCCAGGAATAGTTTGTTGTGATAACGAAATTTTCATTCTAAAGGCAGTTTTGCATGGGAACTTGCAAACACTGTAGCTGCACTTAGAAGAAGTAAGGCTAGCTGGTAATTTAGTAGAGCAAGGACTGATTTTATGAGGCCTTTCTTTTATAACTTCTCCACTTGTCTGTGACAGGGTAATCTAACTTCTCCTTTACAATTTGTTTGTGGAAGCCATGTGGAAAACAAAGCGGAGAAATGATGCCTTTAAACCAGATGAGGGTTAACTGGGACAGTATCTAGCTAACAATAGGCTTTTGTCTATATAATAAAGCAACAATTCAGTAAATACACCACAATACCAACACTAGGGTCAGAAAAATGGTTCTTAATTCCATTTGCCTTCTTTCACCTCCTTTTGGCCAGCACACACTTGCCTGCCAGGTGTTTATTCACAGTGCAACAGGAGATTTTTCTTTCTGCTATTCCCCAGGCAAAGAAATTCTTTCATGCAACAATTACCTAATAGTTGTTTTACCTTCTTCACACCTTTCTTAACCCTTCTAGGCACAAATGGGAACTGTCTTCCAGCTGGATATTTGATTTTGGATGGACCTGAGCCAAATGGCTGCTCTTGTAGTGATAGGCAGAGAATAGAGGGTTTTTTTGTCCTATTTTGTTGTGGACATCCAGCTGGCAGTGCTTCACACATTGGAATTTCAGTGGACTCCTGGCAGCAGCTTCCCACTTATCCCTCAAAGGAGGAGCACACTGCTTTACCGTGTCACTTTGCTATAGTTTATTTCTTCCATAATGAGCAACATTGACAGGGATATTTGCAAATTCTTAAATATTCTGGCATCCCACTGGTGAAATCAGTGGTTTACCATTTCAGTTAGAAAGAGCTTCAAACAAGGTGTTAGTTTTATACCTTCCAGCTTTCAGAAAAACGAAAGAATCTGGTTATCTTTGTGATCTGCTTTTAGCAGTCAATATTTATGAGTAACAAATGGCCAGTGCAATCCCCCAGGCTGCAGTGACGAGTTCTCCTGAAGAGGATGTTTCCACCCAAATAATCAATACTTGCTTCTCAGGTATCCTAATCCATGGTCCAGGATAAGGATTCAGGGTGCATGTGCACATCACAGCACACATGCAGTAAATATATACCTGGTGATATGCTTCTTATGGGAAAAAAATCAGCAATTCACCAACTGACCTGTTAAAAATTCCAGATATTTGGAGGATCTTTTGACAACTTCAGTATAATCAGTTATTTCTTTTCATATCTGGTTGTGTCATTTCTTCAGTTATGATTAAAGCTATGAGAACCAAAGACAGAAAGGAACATTTATGTTTATCAGGATGGGTATACATGATTTCCAGGCTTTATACAGAACAAACAGAAGGTTTTTCATTGTCATGTTACTGTGTACGTAACCTACTGATTGTGCAGTGGTCTGTGGCAAGACCTGGGCTCTGAAACTGTGGGGTTTTTGTCATGGATTTTTGTGTGTATTTGTTCCTTACCTCCCAGGTCAATACCAGTTCATGTAGGCATGGTCCTGTGGGAGGATAAAGAAAGCAAGTGATGCATTTGTCTAATTCCTCACCTAGCAAGGCTTCCTACACAAGTTTATTAATATTTCATTGTTTCTTTAGCAGAGTTCTTTTCACACTTCTCTGTTCTCTCTTATTTACAACGGAGGAACATGGGCTCTTTTATGTTATTCATTAACAGACATTTATTTGACAAATGCTGGTGGTGCATTTTTTTCCATGCAGAACTTCTGTGCTGCAGAGACTCTGCTGGCTATTTTGCTGAAGGGTCTTAATGCAATAGGAGGAATTCTTGAAAGAGTAAATTTCCCATCTGCACCCTGGGCCAGTTGGCTCCATTCATTTTTGAGTACAAGCAAGGAAATCTTGCCAGTGAAGGAAGAAAAGGACGTTTTATCCCAGGATCATAGAGTCCACTGAATGCACACGTGTTGGAAAAACCCAGCTCTACAGACACAGGGCAACTGAGAGGTGTTTTTAAAGATTTTATTCCATTATCAATCTCGTAGAAGGGTGAGACACAAGTGATGTAAAACTCAACGCCATTCAATCAGAAGCCAAGCTATTTCTTGTTTACAATACCTTATATATGTTTTTCAGCCTATTAGCTTTTGCCACACAATGCTGCTAATAATTCTAACATTTAATATCCAAATGTACAAGCTTATGTGAGCTGTCAGTCAGACTTTGAAAATTCTCTACAAATCCATCCCTCACATATGTGGGCAGGAGTTGCGTTTTTTGATGTAATTGTCTGTTATTTGTGTTGCATTGTAATTTTAGTTAAATGAGAACTGTACTGGCAATCACAGAATCATATCCTGAGCTGGATGGGATGTACAAGGATCATGTCCAGCCCCTGTCCCTGCCCAGACCCCCAGCAATCCCAGCCTGGGCATCCCTGGAGCGCTGTCCAAAGGATCCTGGAGCTCTGGCAGCCTCGGGGCCGTGCCCATTCCCTGGGGAAGCTGGGCAGTGCCAGCACCCTCTGGGGGAAGAGCCTTTTTCTAAAATCTGACCTAAATATTCCCTGGCACAGCTTCATGCCATTCCCTGGGGTCCTAAGTGCTTCCAATGGATTTTAACTCCTGCCACAAGGCAAAAGTGTAAGTTGTGAGAATTTTAATTCAGGTGATATTACTGGGCCTGGAAATGAAATTTCAGATTTACCTACTTTTGTTTATCTGTTCACATCCGTTTTGAAGATGTGTTTTGCTATCTGTTGGTATTGGGCTTGTTTTATTTCAGCATTGGTGAAAGGCACTGTCATTTTTTAAGGAATGTGGCCTTCTCCATGATATACAGGGCTACTCCTGGCTCACTCTCAGCTCATCCAGAGTGCCCAGAATGGACACAAGGGCTGTGTCCTGAGCACTCAGGTGGGACACACAGCCAGCAGTGTCCATGCACCAGCAGGAAGCAAACACCTCCTAGCAAATATTTTTTTTAATTCTAATATATTTATTCTAACATTTTGCTAATTTTTCATTTTTTCTATTCTAATTTTACCAAACCTAGTGCTATTAAATCGACAGTTTCATTTGTATGTTAGTCCATACATTCAGCCATTTTCTTCATCACTCATCTGATTTCATACTGTTATTCCATACACTTATCATGAGTCTCACTTAATCAGAACAAAAGCTCCCACAGCCCTGAACTCTGCATTTCCTAATCGACCAGCAGAACTCTCCTGTATGTGTTCATCTTGTCTAAATGCTAAACTAAACGCAAAACTTCTGTTCTCTGACTTCCAGGAGCTCGGCTGAGCAGTGGGGGTTTCAATTAAAAACCACAGGAAAGGAAAGGAATATGTCAATAAAACCACACACTTGTAAGTACTGCATACTAGTTTGCAAACAAACACAGCAAGCCTCCTCCGAGTATGAGTCTATTACTGTAAATTTAGACTGAATGCACGATGTTGAAGGTGACTGTCCCAGCATGATCTTCCTTCATTTCATGTATGGAGAAATGCTCTCTGCCTCTCCATTCAATAGCTTGATCCGCTCACTCTGCAACGAGACTAAAGCAGGGAAATGCCGTGAGCAGGGGAATGGCCCCAGCCAAATTAGCAATGTTTTGTTCCATTTCAAAAGCAAGTGAGAACTGCAAAGGAGAGAGTAGAAGGTGAAAAAGAAAAAGAGAAAGTCGTGAATTGATTCTAAGGCAATATCCTGTGTGAGACTTTAAATGTAGGCATCCTTTGAATAAAAATGTAAATGCCATGATTTGCATTATAAAGCTTTGTTAAAAAATAACTGTCACTAGAACAAATTATGTTCATAATTAATTAGTTGCAGGCTGGGTGCAGTCACTTTTTTAAAAGGTTGCATTAGGGATCACATATTTTATTGTGGATTGCAAGAATAGTGAAGCTGAAAAAATTTCTAAACAATCTACAGTTCATAGAAAAATATATACTCGACTAAAATACACTGCACCCTATGGTGCTTTTAATGCTCTCATATTAAAGAGAGGAACCAGTAAGAGAAAAACAATGTAGTTTACCTAATTAAGTGAGCAAAATACAGCTTAAATTTCCAGAAGGTTAATAACTAATATTAAATATATTGGCTTCACATTATGTTTGAACTGTTAACAAAGTGAACTTACTGGCTGCTCAAGTACTACAATTGTTTCTCAACTAATAAAGAAATGAAAAGGGAAAACCTAGTAAAGTATACAAATATTAAAATGATTTCTTTTCCTCTTGAGCAGTAATTTCTTTATGCAACTCTTTCCCAAATGGGAAAAAGAAAGCCACAAAGGACAGAAAGAGCATCAGCTCTGAAATTTGATGCCCTGGTTCCTTGACTAGACAGAGACTGAGCTGCTGATTTAAGTGGAGATCTGCAAAGGTGCTCAGCACTGACCTAATTGTGTTGCTTTTAAAAACTCTTGGTATTTATCAATGTTTCCAACAGGACTAGATTGACACAAAAGCTGAATGCTTTTGAATGGTCTGAGTTTCATTTTATTCACAAAAATGTAAAATTCTAGGGTAACAGAGAATTAAGTTTTCCTCCCATCTGAAAACTGCAGTGGGGACATCCTGCAATGACTTTTCATATCCTTAGTTTTTTAAATTGTGAGCTGTCCTGTCTAAATCAATGTGAAAGTCTTTGCAGGACATCTGAAATGTCAACACAGCACATAAATATAAACAGGTGCCTGACAGCCACTGGAAATTAGAGCCCTGCAATGTATGTTTGAAGATTACATGGGCTCAGGAATGTGCTGCCATAATCCAAAGAGGAGTTGCTATTTTATGACTGTGAAGCCTAACTATTTGAAGAAGTGATGTTGGTGATTCTGGGCTAAATCCCATTTAATCTGGTTCCTAGGGGTGCTCGGTGCCAGGAGGAGAGCCCAGGCTGTCAGGATGGTGAGGAGGGAGCAGAGCACAGGCCAGGCTGTGCAGCAAGAGAGAAGTGCCCGGGGCCCCTGAGTAGAGCTGTTGCTGCTCCCCAGTGGGGAGCCCACAGTGGGTGTCCTGATCCAAGTCCTGCTCCGCCCTGAGCTGGGAACAGCCAGATCGTTCAGTCTGAGATGTCAGAGATAACCACCTCTGACGGGGCTGCCCTGCTCTCCTGTGTCCCCCTCCCCAGAGGAAATCAATTTCCCCCAAAAATGCGAGCAGTCCTTGTGGTTCAGAGGGAAGCAGGAGAGAGGCTGCAGAGCCCCAATTAATCTCACTGGCCCTTCCCAGCACTCTGCCCTGGGAGCTCCGTCTCCACATACCTTCCCAAAAAACTTCATAGCAGCTGCTACTTCATTAATTCTCTCTCTCTCTTTTTTTTTTTCCTTCCATTTCCAC
>WBMY01014433.1:233941-250849 GCA_013397315.1 Donacobius atricapilla
AAAAGAAGGACATAGGGAAGGTCTGGGAGAGGAGATCAAGAAATTAAGGTCTGGGAAAGGAGATGAAAAGGTTTTTTAAAGGGAAGAGAGCAGAGATGAAGGAAGAAGGAAAGAGGGGGTGGAATGTTCAACATAAATGGGTGGTGCTCTGAAGAATAGATTAATCTGATACTTAGAGGCACAGAAAGTTTTTAAAGCCTGTTTAAAACAGGGAATGGTGATCCAGCCATAGTTTGATGAGTATTTCATAGAGTTTGGAGGTATATATTCATTGCATTTTTGGTTTCTGGCATGAAATAGTAATGGGAAACTTCTCATTTTATAGAGGTACTTCCAGTACCTCCAATACTTCCAGTTTCAGATCACCTCATCTGTTTCTGACTCTGCCCCCAGTCTGACCTGCTGTTGGTGCTCCCTGGTGAAGATGGGTGCAGAAAGATGGCTTTTCTACAGGGTGGCTATTGGAGTCCTCATCTGGCTGATTTTGGTAGGTGTGCCTGGGAATATGTTTATATACATAATCCTTAAGGGTGTAAACTGCTGGGAGTTTTCCATTCAACTCAGCATAAAATCTCCCATTGACTTCAGAGTTGAACTGGGCCTTTTGAAATCATATGCAAAGGTAATAAGCTATTTGCTCTCTGTCACTCACTTTCCTTCCCACCTGAACACTGACCCTGGAAGGAATTGGGTGTTCTGTGACGTGACTGAGTGCAGTCAGCTCCCACTGACTGCTCAGCTTCTCCAAGAATTTCCCATCTCCTTGCAGGTTCCCACCCCTGCTTTACCCGTTTCTCACTCTGAAAAACAATAGGCCAAATGTTAACAGTGGACAAACAGAACAATAAGCAACAAGGAAGGAAACATAAACTGAAGGATTTTTACCCAATGAAAGCTGAATGAACTGGCAACAAACAGGAAGAAAAATGGGAGATTAAAATAAACCCCATGTCATATTCTGAATTTTGGTATCAAGGATAACATCCCTCATTTCCATTGCAGAGGCAAAAAAACTCCATTTGAAAAACACAAATATACCCCTGCAGAAGACAACAGAAAAAGATCACACTAAACAAAGAACACAATGTCAACTAATTAATTTTAATTTGATCAACTCATTTTTATGGGTGCTCTTCGCTGTGATTATTCAATTGATTTCAGGATGTCAGTTATGATGAGTGAATTACAATTAATGTGTGCTCTTCTGAATCCAAAGCACAAAGCATTTTAACATGCACTGGGCTTTAACTATGGGGAAGATCCCTCAAGCATCCAAGAATTTAGATACACGGTGTCATGGAGTTCAAAGAACTTGCTTTGTGCTGAGTTATCTAATTGCACTCATATCCTATACCTTGTTCTAGTTGGTAGGGGCAGTTCTTTCCTTTCCCAGGAAATCCAAAGCAAAACAAACTTTTAGGTCTTCTTTTTATTCTTTAAAACAGAACCTCCTAATGCTGCTTGTTTTTTTTTTTTTTTTTTAGATGAGTCTCTTAAAACTAATATCTATTCCTCTTGAATTCAGGGTGGGTAAATTACTCAAAGATTTTTTTTCTTCTCTGTGAAATTTCCATCCCCTTTTTCCTGGGTGCAATTACAGTGCTGATTAGCAAGTGCAGTACTTGGATAAGCAAATGTTCAATTCATATGAGTGTACCTGGTCAGAGCCAGAGATTTCTCTTTCTCTCATTCTTCAGAAATGAAACAGAGATTCTATCTTCTTAAGCCTTCTTGCTCTTCTTTATTTAACAAATGAAACATTTCTTTTAAATAATATCAAAATGACACAATAAAATTAGAAAACTTCCATTTTTTATCTTTTGGCTGAAACTGCTCTTTGAATAGTTGCTCATTTTTCTCAAAACACCCTTTGCCACCACTTGGTAAAATTTCCCTGGCTGTATAACTCAATGTTGTGTTGCCCTTGTAAAACACATAAAATGCTCTGAAGCTGTAAAATGAACTGTGAGGCCTCACTTTTATTCCTTTGGTTTGATTTCTGATCATTTCCCATTGGCTTCCACTGACTCTGAGTAAGATTTCAGCTTTTTCTGGCTCTTGTGCAAAATCAAAAGTAACAGGAATAGGCAGTGTTTGATGCCCAGGGCCACAGACAAACAAACAATCATCATCAGTCCCTTTTTAGGCTGTGCAGGAGACCCAAATCCTCCTCTGTGCTCTCTGTCTGAGAAGAAGAGCTCTTTAGATTCATCTTGGATTGGAGAGTATATTAATTATGCTGGTTAGTAGCAAGAAACCTTTTTTCCAGGCACTATATCTGGCATGTACTTTAGCAAACATTCAGGATACTTGTAATTACATAACCTCATTTTGAAATCACTCCAGAATGTTCTGGGTTCCAAGGTTAAAGCAGGTAGGAGTTCCTAATAACTCTAAAAGTAAAAAACTGGGGGATGAAACTGTCTTGCACTGTTCATCTTCTACGTTTAACTGTTGGGGTGGTTTCTTTGATGAGAGGTTTGCCATGTAAATATTGCCTTAACCATCCATCAGAAACATACACATAAGTTTTTCTTATTTACAGAAAGGTCCAGACTCCTTCTGCAATCAACAGACCAAAGTCTCTGCTGTGCAAAACTTTCAATATTCATTCCTCTGCCGGGGTTGGGGCAATTCAGCTGGGGCTCTGTGTTACCACAAGACATTTTCCTGTATTTTGGAATCCCTATGGTTCACGTTCTGTGGCTGGGAGAACCAGAATTCCAGTTCTCCTCCCCAGGAACAGGCTGGGTGTTGGAGTCAAAGAAAGCCCTGAAAATGAGCTGAAAGCAAACTGGAAATATAGATATTGGCCAAATCCTGTCCCAAAGACCTCAAAACTACGGTGTGTTATAGTCCTATATTTCACTCTGAATTCTGAAGTAAAATAGAGAAAACAAAAGTATTGTATGCATTTACATTTTAAATTATGTAATCATGTTATTATCTGAAACTAATACCATGCTGTTAAAATTTAGATAAAGTGTCCTGCAATGCATACAAAATGTTCATTTGTTGAAGGCCATTAAGTTAATTTCCTGGGAACAAGATTAAATGCAAGGCATTTACATAATCATTAGTTGTGAGGTGTAGAATAGATAATTAAATATTCCACCACATTAATTTGTATTTAATTAACTGTGCTTCCATGATCCTTCTGCCTGAATATTAATATTGTGTAAATAAACAATTAGGATGCATGCTTTGCAAAAAGCCTTATTGTAAAAAATGTGATCAAAGAAATTCTATGAAATCTACTTAAGTTAATAAACACTTAAAGGTTCTGGAAAGCAGAGTTGTCGATCTTGAAAGTTTTGCTAAATAGCTCCAAGTGCTATGATTTTTAACACCTTAATTCTTCAAGTTTTCAGTGTGTCAGAGTTGTCATAACAAATATTTAATTATAGCATTTCCTATTCTACATTTCCCAACTCCTCATTTAAACTGGTTAACATGCGCAAAAGCTAGTAAAGCATGCAGAGGGAACTTTGCATCATATTTGGAAAAGACAGTAAAGCTGTAGGAATCAATGAATATTATATTTTCTAGTAAATAAACAGTTTCAAAACTCCTGTTTTCATACTAATTGGATATAATTTGAAAACACTCAGGCCATGTGAGACAACTGTAAAACCCTCTTTTTTTCCCCTTCCTTTAACAAAATTTGTTATCACCAGAAGCATTTCCAGCTGTCTACATTGAAGAACAACACACAAAAGGTTGAACTGAAATTCTGAGCATGTTTTGTTTCCTGTAAATGTAACTTCTTCATTGCTTTTGGCTTATAAAGATGCTTTTGCTGCTGCATTCTGTTCCTATGAGGAATAACTCTAGGAATCACCTGTACTGTAATGAACCACTTATAGAGTACACAGTGGAATTTGAATATGGAAAAGTGTTGCTGTCCTAGAGTGACTTTATGATGCCTGTATCCCCAATCGTCTGTTCTGTATATTGTGTTCTGTGCCGTTAAGGTGAGTCTAAGAGTGCAATTTGTTTTGAAGACTCCTCACATTATCTCCTCACATTCNCAAAACCAGGGAGAAGATACCTGTGGAAGCCTATTCTCTCTGAAAGGGAAAAATGATAAAAAAGGAAACCTTCCAAAAGACTTGAATTTTTGAGGACAATGTGTATGACAAAATTTCTCTGTAGATCTATGATTTTTTGGGGATTGTTTTATGAAGGATGGAGAAAGGACTTGTTGGGAAGCTTACTTTCATAGCTGGAAAATCTAAGTTTTCATTAGCTTTGATTTGCAGGGTATATCTGGGATGCCTGAAAGTCTGGTTGCAGTCAGTGCAAGTTGAGAGTGCTGTGTACTCCTCACCTTCAGAATTCTTTAGAGCAAGTGCTCTGGGGCAGGTTCTCTCCTTTCTGAGATCATTAAAAGCTTTACCTCATTAAAAATAAAAATATTAACTCATGTGTATCATTAAATAGGGACTTTTCACCCAGACACCTCGCTCCCTCCTGCTGGCACAGAAATACATTCCAGGTGTCTTTAGATGGGAATGTAAAGATTATTGATAAATTGTGGATGGGTGAAAGGAAGTCTGACTAATGACAGCTAATCATGCACAGAAACAGTCAATTGGAAATGCAAAATCACCAGGAGTGAAATGCAGACTAAGTGAACTCATATTAAAAACTCTGCAGGATAGCAATGTAATTATGTTACTGCCATTGCATTTAATTAGAGACTAACATTTTTTTGGTGGATGGTCTTACTGGTTCGTGAAAAGCAAAACCTGCTCCCTGCAAACACAGATCTCAATCTGAAACAAACAGAATGAGAAGTAAGGAGAGTTTCATCTAATTCTTAAACTGGTCTTATAGAGGAGTTCTGTCTTTCCACAGCCAATCACACCTTCCTGCCTCCACTGGGAAAGAGATCCAAGCCTTGCATGGCTCTAGGATATACAGGATCACAAAAATACCACAAGTCAGAGCAAGCCATGGAGGTCTGGAAGCGTCCCCAGGGGTCAGACAGGATGTGTGGTTGGGAGTGAATAGGAAGAGAGAGGGTGCAGCATAACATCCAGCCCACTGGATGCAAAACTGTTTTTTTTAATTTTTCTGTCCCTGTGAGATGGGAATTCCATGTTTTCCCCTTCAAGGCTTATTTCTAAAACAAGAATGCAATCCTATTTTTCCAGTATTTAAAACATTTTAACCCTACTTTGAAGGGAGTAGTTTTCCAAGTTTAATTAATGCCTTTGAGGTTTGTGATTATGATTGTATCAGATGCAGTTGGCACTATTTTTCTTCCCAGGTTAATTTTAAAAGCAGTTTGGCTTGGACTACTATTCAGAATAAAAATTAGAAGTTTTGATAAAAGTTTGTAACATTATAAAGGAGTGTGCAGTATGATATAAGCCAATAAATAAAACTGGTAATGTAGTGAAATAGATTTTTCTCCATGGCAGGAGAAAGATGCACGAAACACGTAGTCAATAGTGAAGGCTGAGGTTTTAAACAGTCCAAAAATATCAGGTTGAGGTGATTCATGGATACTAGACAATCATCCTTCTTTTTGCAGTAGCACAAATAGGGTCATGGAGGTCAGGAGGAAAAAGAATAAAGAATATCTCCAAATAAATTGAAAGTAGGCAGCTTGCATGGAACAGGCACAGGCTGTGGTGGAAGTGGAGGACATCAATTAGTGAAGGCACACCATGACAATCATGCTGCTGCCTGGCTGAAATAAAAGTTAGGGGACAGTAGAAACTGGGTAAAACAAAAAAAAGGATAAAGGTGTTCTACCCACCCCAAAAAACTCAATGTAAAGGAAGTGCAGGTGATATAAAGTGTTGGTAAATAGAACTAAAAGTAGAGAACTGTAGCCCTGATTTTTTAGCCTTCTATTTGTGTTTCACAGTTCATAGTTCTTAGGTTTTTTCTCACACACAGGTGTTATAAATAGAAACAATGTTTGCCTTAATTCAAGGTAGTTCACATTCTTGTTTTAGAGCTATGGACAGCTGATGGACAGTTGTCTTGACCAATGGGATGGGGAGAGGTGTCGACCTTCTCCCCCAATCCCTGGTTTGTGTAGAAATACTATAAAATGTAGTCAGATTTTTGATAAACAGTTCATGCCTTCTCACCAGACAAAGTGTGTGTGTGTGTGTGTCCAACAAGGACAGAGAGCCAGCTCAGAGCTGGGCTCGGGGGTGGAGTGAAGGCGCAGCGGCCCTGCAGCACATTCCTGCCAGCAGCCCGACATTCCTGCCCACGAGAGGGAGTGGGCACCAAGCAGCTGCCAGAATAGCAGCAGCCTATCTCACTCCTGTGGCATTGTCAGAGTGCTGTCAGGATCCCAACTCCTTTGGGCTGGTACTTGCAAAACTCACACTGTGTAGCCTGAGGATGCAGCTTCTGAGTAGTAGGATCATTTTGTTTAAATATAGATGAATACTGACATTTCTAACTTTGCTGTACTTGTTCCAGGCATTACCTGCTGTTGACAGAGACACACTGTCAAAGCAGGAGAAAGAGGCTGTCCTGAATGCTTCTGGAAGCAATCCGTGATAACTGAATGGCCACCAGTGAATGTGCAGTGAAACAGCCACGGACAGGGCCAGAGACAGAAAGAATGCTGAAGTAGTCAGCCTTTGTCTGGGGAAAGGCAGGCTTGAGGATGATTGTTAGCTCTGTGCTTTGGAATGTGTGAGAGTGCAGGGCTTTAGGATCAGGGTCCCCAGATCCTAATTCCATCACTATCACTATTTCATGAATTGTGACACTTTGACAGACTGATACGGGCATTGAAAATTACCAGAACATTGTTAACATCTGCCATGGCCGCAGTGTTTGTGGGAATTCTTTTACTGTGAGTGATAAGCAATGCACTTGTTGAGTTTTTGTCCACCCCTAAAAATGAAGGAGTCTCCAGTGTGACCTAAGAACAGTGCTGTGAGGCTTGTACTTCTAGTGCTGTGCAATATTAATTCAGAAAATGCTACTGCAAAGTACTGCCAGTGGAACCTCATCTAGAAGCTTTTATTACAAAATATTAAAGCCTGCAATGAGAGAACTAAAGACTATTTATCAGTAATATAGTGTACTATCCAAATTGCTGTTCATTAGAGTCCTCTTTCATAAACATTTCTGTGCAGGATGTTTTGCAGAGACAAAGGAGTGCTCTGCATTGATCTCTACATTGATTTCCACCGCTGTGCTGACTCATATAGTTTAATATGTCTTTAAAACTTAAGACTATATATTACTGCTTCTGAAAATTTTCCATATTCTTGGGAGGAACTGAAGCTCTTGAGCCTTGTAATGCAATTATCTTGAGACAAGATGATTCTGTGGTAAGATTATCCCCAAAACAGATTATCTCCTGACACAGTCATCCTCTGACAAGATTATCTGCAGAGATGATGTTGATAATTAGCAGGGGATGTGGAAGACTGATCTAGGAAATACAACATGAGGGAAAACAAGCCTGAGCACTTAGCTGAGCCTCAGCTCTGTGTGGAAGCTGCTCGTGGGCTAAGCTGCTGGTCTGAGCCTTCAGAACTTTCGGTTAATGGAGAAAAAATCATGAGCAGGGTTTTAGAAAACCTTAGAACTGGACATTTCTGCTTTAACCAGTCAGTCCAGTAGGATCTAGCTGAAAAAAAATGCCTGTACCTTCCGTGAAAAAGTTCAGGAACTCCTGTATTCATTTAATGGCAAGTGTGGATACTACATAGCTTAAAATGCAGAGTGTACACAGAGAACTGCAATAAATGGATTATTTTTGTCTGGCAACTGCTATTCATCAAACGCATTTTCTAGTTGCACAAACAATGTCATGCTTGGTGCTTTCACTTAGAGGAGGGCAAAGATCAATGATGTTAACTTCCTTTTGTATTTTTGCTTTCCAAGTGCATTGATTCTGAATATTCCTCAAGTGTACTGACATGAGGATCCTAAGACAGGATCCTCACAAAGTGAGAAAAGAGCAAAAGATTTTCACCCTTCCAAGAAAAGAAAATATGGAAACATAACTGGTACCCCTGCAGCCCCCTGCCCTCTGTACCCAAAGCCATGCCACACAAACCCCAAACAGTTTATCTTCCCTTCTTGGATTCTCTGCAAGGTTGAAGTAAATAGTGTTATTGCTGCCAAGAAGCTTTAAGCTTTAGACGAAAGTTAATATGTTGGAGAGTGTCCAAATCTGAAATGATCAAAGCACAGAGGTCTGGAGGTTTTAGCTACGCTGATGAGTTGAAGAATAAGAAGATACAATGGAAAACTTTGAACTGACCTTAAAAATTCACAATACTTGTGTAAACAGATACGATATATTTTTGCAGTGAGAATGAAATGTATTTTCTGGTTTTGGTTTTCTTTTTTTTTTTTTTTTTTTCAATTAACCTGAGTGTGGATATTGCACCTGGAGCTATTAAAAGCCTGTAAACTTGAATATAGTTTTGATTCCATCTATCAAAGTCACCCAAAATCAGCGGTTATCCCCCCAAGTTTGTAACCTCTTGCTTGTACTGTGCACATAGAAAATTCCTTCCTTCCTGAGGACATAATCTCCCTCTCTGTCTCCACATCCTGTCAGCCTGCAGAGTGCCAAGCCATCAGGAAACAAAGGAATCAGTCTCTGTGAGTTAGGAAGGATATTGGGCTGTGTGGGGAGCGGAGGGTTTGTTTTTGCCTTTCTTTCTCCATCAAACCATAAACACAGATCATTTTGGTCAGCTGGCTTTGGAGTAGCTGAGGGAAGGCTGGGAGATGTCCCTGAGCAATGGCACATCAGCTCCCTGCTAAATCACAGAGCCATCAGCCACCTGACAAATTGGCTCTCGCTCCTCAGTCTTCTCAAAAGAACTCTGTGGTTAAAAGAACAAAGAGCATGAAATAGTCTTGAAACCACTGTGGTGGGTAAGCCTGGCAGCTAGGATTGACCTCCAGCACAGGCAACAACACAGCAGCTTCAATAATTCTGTTTACACTATTCTTGGGCTGCCATTCTCCATTTTTTTAGCACACTCTTACTTTAAATTTAAAAAAAAAAGATAAAAAATGAAATATTTTAAGTTGTCTATAGACACTAAATAGTTCTCGATCACTCATCCTTTCTCTGAGAGAAGACTCAGTAAAATCATCACAATAAGAATGCACTCTCCTTTTGTTCTAAGATGGGCTTACGTCTCTGCATTAATTTCTTTTCTTCTATTCCACAGATAATTAATAGAAGATACTGGGAAGTGCTTAACTTTACTTCAACCTATTTGAAGTTTATTACCCCTGTGACTCATACATCACAACCACCAAAAATGGATAAATTGTAAAATCTACAATACTAAATCTTCACTTCAAGGACTACTACTCCCAAATCTCCTAGCAGTACATTTTTAGACTGCCCTTTCTAATAACTTAGTTTCCCACTGAGTAAAAAGCTTTTAGTATGTTGAAAATGGAGCAGTGTTATTCTTAGCAACTTGATTCTCAAACTTCCAGTTCTGCTATGGTTCAAGTGGCAGCTCCTCCATACCCTCATTCAGCAAACCATTTTTATGACATTAATATAAAACATTCCTTTGTGATATGCAGTAATTTCATCACATTTTCATTTGATTGATGTGATTAAAATATATTTGACTTCATCTGAATTCCTATACATCTTAAACATTGAACAAGACGTTTTGAAAATGGGAAGGAATTCAGAAGGCTCAAACACTTTGCTACTTCTCTACATTTAATAAGGGGTGCTAATATTTTCCTCCATTCCAGGAATACTTGAAATATCCACATGGAATTTACTTGTTTGAGTTTGAAGATGAAACTCATGGCATTTTCCATGAGTTCTGAAGAGAAGCTGTCAGTAAGTACTGGGTAGGTAGAAATAAAAGCAAATTTTAAAATTAAAAACGCTGAAGTTTGCAGATAATTTAGAATAAAGAAAAATTTGTTCATTGCACAAGATGAGAAAAACTTTGGATATGAGAGGCCAAAAAGAGCTTTAGCAATGGCTGAATGAAATTTAAATTCCAAAGTAGACAGAAGATTAACTCGTATAGAGCAGCCTTTTTCATCTGTTTATAGATTTTAAGGCCTGAAGAGATGAGAGTGATCACTGGTTCAATCTCAAATCAGTGCTTCCCATGTGCCTTCTACATCTGCACATTCCCCAGCTGGATGGGGAAAAAGTATCTGTTAGGATGGATTTTCAAATGAGCCAAATGCTCGGAAGTTCTACGCAGATAATTGTCAGAATAAAGCAAGTGTATGTGAGATGTATGATAATAAAAATCAAAGTTTATAACCCAATTTTTAATGCTAATTTTAATGTTAATTTGCAGTCAATCACTGCAAATATACGTGAGCAAATGACCCAAATATATTGTGTGTACTGAAATGTGCTGCTATTTCTTACTCCATAATGCATTCACTCCAAAACACATCCAGATACTCAAACTATTGCTGGAAGTCTGCTGTGAGTAGCTACAAAGAGCTCTTCAGCAACACCTCCACTTGCATGAGTTTCACTGAGAGGAAATTTGTGATAAGGAAACCAAAGGATGGGGAAATGAAGAATGAGGAACTCACTCATTTGATAACATTCAAGGGCTTTTCTGTGTAAATGACAGTAACTCCTGGTCATCTTTAAGCCACACAATTTGTTTAACAAGAGCAATTTTTGAGCAAATATAAGAAAATATATGTCCAGTATCCTATATAAAGTGAAAACAAACATTCAGAGTTAATGACTCTTGGAGCTAACTTTCTATGAACAAAAGAGCTTGTGAACAAATGTGGCCTCACTGTGAAATAAACTAAAAAAGAACAAAACCAAAAAAACTCACCACCACAACAAAACACAAGCAAACAAACTCAAAAAACTGAACACAAAATTCCCCATTTAACAGTGCTTTCCCACTAACTTTTTCATTTCCTCGATAACATTCACATTTATATCACTTTTAACCAAAATTATTTATTCCTTTGAGGTAAAGTTTGAGATTAAAAAGACACTGTTGTACAATGTCCCCAGGTTCCTTCTGGACTCTTACAGTCATTCTAGAAGAAGATATGTGCTTAGAGTCCTACACAGCCTTATCTCCCACTCTGAAAAACAGAAATCCCCTTAGAAAATGCATTCACAAGTTTTAAAGCTTCTCCTTTTCCTTGTGTGAGTATTGCCAAGGGAATTCAAAAGAAAAGGATTGTGGCACTAGTGCTCTCAAACTCATGACGTTATTTAGACCATATTTAATACTATATGGGCAGTTCAGGTTGAGTGGTTCTACTTAACCTAATCTCAATAATGCACAATTTATTAGAAATTATTTGCAGGACCTGATCCTTTTTGGATTAAACTGGCCCAAAGCCAAGGGTCTTTAAAGCAAATGGCAAGATAAACAAATAGAAGGGGGATGATTCTCCACAACATCAGTTCATCACTTGTCTGTGATATTTTTACTTGGAAAATGAGGTGTGTTGTTCTTCCCCTCCTTTTGTCTCATTGCAATTACCATTCCAACTCTGCTCTAATACAAAACAGCTTGCCAGGAAAACAGCAAACAAGGCACGACTGTTGTCCCGAAGGAATGCAAGTTTGTAGAAACAGTTTATGTCAAGATTTTACTTTTATAAATGTTGAGCCCTACCTTGCTGCACTTCAGAGTGATTTTATTCCTGGATCAAAGAACTGCTCAGCATGAACAAATGTCCAGAGACTGTTTATAAGAAGATCAAAGTTATAAATAAGCAGGGCAAGCGTATCAGGTTTAATTGCACCAGGGAGCAGAGCTCAGGAAGGCTCAGGAGGCCGTGGGAGGCTGAGGGGAGGCAGGCTCAGCACCAGGGCTGCATCCCCTGCAGCAGCACCCACCCCAGCTGTGCTCTTCCAGGGCATGTGGACACCAGGCTGCTGGAACCCTGGAAGCTGGGAATTCTCGCCTTTCTGTGCTAACAGGCACTGACCCTCAAGAGAGCACTACATTTGACCTGAGGCTGTGGAGAAGGCTTTCAAAATCGAGTGATAGCACTGGGATTATGGGTGTGTAGTTTGAATAGATGTGTGTGATATCACAGGGGAGAAAACTTAGAGTTTAAGATTTTAGTATATAGTGATATATGTAAAGCAAGATGGAGGATTTAAGGCGTAGGCTAAGTTCTTCTTTTACACCTTCTTCTTCATGGCTTTGGGTGGTATTTTGTAATTGGGTAGAAAAAGTCTGCATTGCAGACCATGAGTGTTTAGTTATTGGGTTAAAAGTAAAAATAATACAGGTGTCATCTTATAATTGGACAAATTATACTTAAAGGACCTTGGAAAGAGTTAGAGCCATTTTCTACCTTGTTAGCTAGAGCTCACAACTTGTGAGACTGTACTATAGATAAGAATTAATAAACATCTGAGTTTGAATACGAAAACTGTGTCCCTCAAGCATTTAATCCCAGCTCTAACAGAAGAAAAGAAGATAACAAACCCACACCAGGGAAAGCAGAATCCCAGCAGAATGTCTCTCCTTTGGTGCCCCTTTGATCAGGTGCTTACACATAATCCCAGTATCTCCAGTGTGCTGATGCTCTGTACTGAAAAGGCTCTACATGCCTTGGAATTTACCTTGCATTTTTGCTTTCTTAAGTTATTAGCCAGCCTTCCTCTGCTAGGATTTATTTTGACATGGAGTAATTTCCTGTTGACTAGGAAATGTGGTGTGCACCTAGAAGTTCTGATTACCATTCCAGGGAGAGGAGAACTCCTGTGTAACCTGTGCTGAAACCTGAGATCCAAGCAGAGAGTAGCGTTGGGAACCGTGAGAGCTGGAAGTTGCAGTGGACACTGGGGAAATCTCAATCCTGGGCTGGTGTTAATAACAAGAATCCTAGATGCAAAGGATACTTTCAAACAGGAAAATGTCATAGAATTGTTTAGCTTGGAAAAGACCTTTGAGATCATCTAGTCCAGCTGTTCCCCCAGCAGTGCCAAGCCCAGCACCCACTCCTGTCCCCAAGTGCCACATCCACAGGGCTGTTATATCCCTCCAGGGATGGGGACTCCAGCACTGCCCTTGGGCAGCTGTGCCAACGCTTGAAAACCCTTTGATTGAAGAATTTTCCCCTAATATTCAAAGTAAAGCTCTTCTGGCACAGCCTGAGCCCATTTCCTCCTGTCCTCTCACTGCTCACCTGGGAGCAGAGCCGGACCCCCACTGACTGCAGCTTGCTTTCTAAAAGAAGATGTCAGTATTGAAACCAATTATTGCCACACATTCTGGAGCTACACAACTGTGTGGCTTGAAGATGACCAGGAGTTACTGTCATTTGCACTCTAAACACAGAGAAGCCTTTGAATGCTATCAAATGAGTGAGTTCCTCATTCTTCATTTCCCCATCCTTTGGTTTCCTTATCACAAATTTCCTCTCAGTGAAACTCATGCAAGTGGAGGTGTTGCTGAAGAGCTCTTTGTAGCTACTCACAGCAGACTTCCAGCAATAGTTTGAGTATCTGGATGTGTTTTGGAGTGAATGCATTATGGAGTAAGAAATAGCAGCACATTTCAGTACACACAATATATTTGGGTCATTTGCTTACATCTTGCTAGGATAGCAAAGGCAATGACACAGAGCCTAAAGGTGACCTTGGTTAATCTCTTTAGAGCACAGAGTTCAGCCATGATAAAACCATAAAGTTGGTATGAAGTAGACTTTGCACCCTGAAAAACTTATTTCAAATTTCAAGCATGTTTTTATTCTTCTTAAAGATAAACGCCAGGTCTGTTTCCCAAATTAATTAGAGATATGATAGAAAGCACTGAGATAGTCTGGAGTTAGGGCTGCTCTTAGGAAACACAGAAGCCCCAGGTTCCAGACTTTGCCATTCCCTATTTTGAACAGTAATTTACGCCCATGTCCATACCCTTATTCACTGTCCTGTTCCCCAGGCTGTTAGGAAGTCGATTTTTCCCTAACATCTCAATCTGTCATGGCATCTTTTGGCACAAGTAAGTTGAGATGTAGAGGAAAAATCAAGGCAGATCCCATCCCCTGGTTCTACCTGACAATATTCCCAGCCAGCTCCACCCTGACAGTTCAGCTGTTCCTTTACCTGTCCCCTTGACCATTACAATGCACGAACACCACAGCACAGGTTTCAAGTCTTTTTATGTGCTCTGTAGCTGTGGACTTCATTTGTAAAAAGAAAAAAGGACGCAGCAGAAACCAGAGCAGTGTTTGTGAAGCATTTCTTTTCTTCACCCAACTGTGCTGGCAAAACTAAAACCAGGTGCTGTAAAAGGTTGTGGCCAAGTCAGGAGAGCAAAGATGGGTGGTTGTGGGTTGTGACTTTGCAGGAGTGAACCTGTGATAAAAGAGCGTCAAGTAGAAAAAGTACATAGAGCATTGGAAGAGAAATGAGGAGAGCAGAGGAGGAGGGACAGGGACAGGATGCAATGCCAGGCTGGAATTCCCTCTCTCTGTGGCAGAAGGACATGAGTATGAGCTTCCTGGGTTTCTCTCTT
Source organism: Donacobius atricapilla (assembly GCA_013397315.1). Taxonomy (NCBI): domain Eukaryota; kingdom Metazoa; phylum Chordata; class Aves; order Passeriformes; family Mimidae; genus Donacobius; species Donacobius atricapilla. Next base: position 248,416 of record WBMY01014433.1, read on the forward strand.
CAGTGTGATATGAAGTGATGGCCCTGGAGGCAAAAAAAAACCCAACCTAATGAACTCCAGACTAGGCAGAAGCCTAAAGCTGGGCGTGAGCTTTTAGAGAGTGAGTTGGAGTTTTCTGTTAGCCTGAGAGCACCAAGTCTTTCTGTCAGACAGGAGAGGTCATGTGTGAGAAATTCTCAGCTGGATCAGACCTGATTTTAAGAGCTATGATAGAAACTGAAATTCTTCTGACACACATGGCATCCACTCTTAAGGAGAAACCAGACTCACAAACCAACAGCCAACAAAATCTTATTTGTGGGGTCTTTTTATTACTATCTCTGTACTTTTAATCCACCCTGAGTACAAAGGGAAAACAGCAGCTCCTTACCCCAGCTTGAAGCATGGTGGTTATATTTTCCTAGATGTGACTTTTTTTAATGTTACTTATCTAAACTGCAGCTTTAAGTGTTGAATTACTGGAATGTGTTGGTATACTGTGTGGCTGCTGCTTCACCAGTCTCCCTGCAGGTGAAATTTGCTTCTGTGCTTTCACTATGAAGCACAACAACATTCTGGGCTCTGCTCTGGCTGGGGTTAGGAGCAAACATGGTGTGTCTGTAATCACAGATGCTCCAGAGACGGAGGAGTGAATCAGCCCCTGAATTTTCAGGGATGTTTGAAGTTTGTATTTGTGTGTTACTGACATGAAAGGTAGGAACAAGAAACTACAAAATTAAGTCTAGTCTTTCGTAGCACAAATAATATACTTTACATGTGCAATTAGCAAACCAGCTGCATATCCTGTATCTTTTTTTTACCTCTTCTGCTCCAGATTGGTATCCAGGACTCTGTTTGATCTCTAAAATCCTTTGCCTGTGCTGGTTGTGCTCAGATTTGAATCAGTAATCAAGCCCATTAAATCAGTCCATTAAGCTTCATGATCTTTAGAAACAACTTTAGCGTGTGCTGTCTTTATTCCTTGATTTTTCAGTAATGGTGTAGGATGAAATGGTGCTGAGGAGTTCTCTTTGTAGATCATGGGAAAGACAACTGTTTTTACTGGCTTAGTGTTTAATAATTGAAATTCTGATGGAAGCTGGCTTTATACTTAAACTAAAATAGTGCGTGGTAAGTTAGAAATGCAAGCATTCATGTTGGAGCTCTGACCTACACATGGTGGGGAAAGGAGAGGTTACCTAAATGAGGTAGCAGGACAACTGCAGGTGAGTGCGGCCTCGCTCTTCCCAGGCTTCACACCTCACGTTGTACCTTGGAAACTGAGGAGCTGGATTTAGAAACTTGGGAGAAATTTCTGGTGGCAAAAAAAGTCTATGGAAGGAGAAAACTTTCATTTAAAGGAAAGGAGAGATTATTGGTTTTGAGGAGGAGATCATTATAATTTACTGATTTAGTGTGTATTTAGAAAAAGTATTGGTTGTATATAAAACATATAGTAGAATCTATCTAGGTGCAATTCCAGCCTTAAGAAATGTACTGATAGGTAAAATATTCCATTTTATGAGGATGAAGGGGGAAAAAAAAAGCAAGAATATTCTTTCATACATTTCAGNATATGTTATAGGGGATGGCATTTCTGAGGGCAATAAGATTATGACCCTAATATTAATTGAAAGTATTTATTTTCAGTTTTTACTTAGCTGTTAAATTAAAATTCATATTTTTTTACAAAACTTAATGAAATGAAGTGACTTTAAAACTCTGGTTCAGTGGTTAAATCCAGGAAATTTTGGCAGACATATGGAATTTTTTTAAAACATATTTTTATAATAATAATAAAAATTACTTAGGAGAAAACACATTATAGTTTCCCTTGGCAGAATTCAAACTGTCTACCTCAGGGTCCAGTTTCATGGTCTACTTAAGCTGATGTAGCTGCAGGGTTCCTGCTGGAAAGAGCAATCCTGATCTCCTGGCTTCCTTCTCTGCTGTTTGCCATAGCCTGGGAAAAACCAGCCCAAGGAGAGGGTTGGGAGGACTTCCCAAGCAGCTCTGATTAGGGCTGACATGCTGCTGACAGCAGAAGTGAGGAGAAAGCCTTCAGTCTCAACAGTCCACAGACACAAAACTCTCTATTTGGACAAAAATAACCTCCACAAATATATTGGGAAAGAAACTGCTTGTATATTATTGAAGGCCAGGTTCTTAGTGCCCTTTCTACAGTATAAAATGAGACTTTTGACTCAGCTGATCTGTCTTCCTTCCAGGAAATTATTCAAAGGATTCCATGTGTGGATGTGTCTGTTGTTAATGAAGGGCAGCAGGAGAAGCTCCCACCCTGCTTGGAGGGTAATCTCAGCTGGGACCTGGATCTCCAGTCTCTCTGCCTTTGTACATTGTCGTTCTTCGACACACACACACACACACACACACACACACACTCACTTTTGTGAGGAGGCATACACTTTTGACTCCACTTTTATCATATTTTTTA
>WBMY01014433.1:251496-309426 GCA_013397315.1 Donacobius atricapilla
GAAGAGCTGCTGTCATTACTCACTCCAGCCCAAAATTATTGAGACACTGACTTTTTTTAATATTATGCCATATATGTGTTTTATGTTTTACCACCCATACTTTCAAAGGTGCTACAATAGACAAAAAAAAAACAAAACCAAACCCCAAATAAATATAATTCTCCTTTAGAAATAAGCATGTTATAAGGAAAAAAATATGAAAGATATGTTATAGGGGATGGCATTTCTGAGGGCAATAAGATTATGACCCTAATATTAATTGAAAGTATTTATTTTCAGTTTTTACTTAGCTGTTAAATTAAAATTCATATTTTTTTACAAAACTTAATGAAATGAAGTGACTTTAAAACTCTGGTTCAGTGGTTAAATCCAGGAAATTTTGGCAGACATATGGAATTTTTTTAAAACATATTTTTATAATAATAATAAAAATTACTTAGGAGAAAACACATTATAGTTTCCCTTGGCAGAATTCAAACTGTCTACCTCAGGGTCCAGTTTCATGGTCTACNTGACTGATGACAACTGTCCATCAGCTGTCCATATCTCTAAGACAAAGGATGTAAACTACCTTGAATTAGGGAAAACATTGCTTTTATTTATAACACCCATGTGTGAGAAACTACCAAAGAACTATGAAACTGTGAGACACTCAGAGGGATAAAAAATCAGAGTGACAGTACATCACTCATGCCCATGCAAACTGAGTTCCAGCCCTTAGGAAATGTCTGTGGCAGGGCTCTGTGTTGCTCCCAAAGGAAACGGAGCTGGGGAAGGGGCTGGAGCCCCAGGAGGGGCTGAGGGAGTTGGGAAAGGGGCTCAGCCTGGAGAAAAGGAGGCTCAGGGGGGACCTTGTGACTCTGCACAACTCCCTGCCAGGAGGGGACAGCCGGGGGGTCGGGCTCTGCTCCAGGGAACAGGGACAGGAGGAGAGGGAACGGCCTCAGGCTGGGTCGCCTCTGTCCAGCCCTGGCTGTGCTGGAGTCCCTGGCCCTGGGGCATTTAAAACCCTGCAGCTGCGGCACTGGGGACAGGGGTCAGGGCTGGGCTGGGCACTGCCGGGGGAAAGGTTGGACTCGATGACCTCAAAGGTCTTCCCCAACCTAAACAATTAACCAGTAAATGGCTACAGAAGCATGTTGTAGCCCAAAATCTTTTATAGGCTGAACGTCAGGACAAAGTACCACCCCTTTAACCAAAACAAATGGACAAAAGGCATCACTGCGTTTCTGGGAGCAACTCCTTCCATCCATAATCACTCCGGCTTTTGCCGATTGAAGTATATCCAAAGTATTTATTATTTTAATCAACATAACCAGCATAAATGTTATTTTAATACACTGGTCTTGATTTCAGGATATTCTTTTTGATATTTACTTAGCCATATTCAACTATTCCCTGTTATACTGAATGATCTTCCTTTGCTTAATCCCATCTCAGGCAATGATAATTCTGTTTAAGAATTAAAGATTAAGATAATTCTGTTTAAGAAGCTCACTCCTGTTTTATGTCCGTGGAGCTGTGAGGAGACATGGGGTTTCTTGGTGCCCTTCCATTTGATCAGTGGTTTTCTCAGTGATGTCTGGCCAGAGTACAAACTCTGACGCTCCTTGGACAAAATGTTGAGAGCATTTAAGAGGGTTCCTTGTGTCTGAGACTCTGCAGTTAATAAGTGAAGTTGTTCCCGCCGAGCAGAGAATGCAAATTGCAACAGAAGGCAAAGGATTTCACTGTTGTGTTGGAAAGGGGAATACCTAAATAATGATGATTTAGTTTGGGTCACATCAGAGGCCCTTAAGACTCTCTGAAGAGAAGAAGTTGATTCTCGCTGAAGGAGAATAATGGTAGCATATTAAAATTTCAAATTCAGCACCATGTGTGAAGGTTTCAATTCCTATTAGAAGACAGTGGGTCTGTACTCGATTTATGCAGCATTTTCCTTGAAGTATTTAACTCACCAAAGTATCAGTATCAAGAATTCAGAGTTAAACTCTCCAAAGTAAATGTTTGTCTGCCTTTTGATTGCAGTCAGAAATCTTGTATCTTCCCATAATATTTGCTAAGTATGGCAAAGATTTTGTCTGTTACCTGCTTTTTGCTATGGAAATTCACATGGAATCACAGTTTTGTGATGGCATCTATACACAAATTAATAGATGGCTAGTGTTGTAAATAACAGGGAGAGCTTTTGCTGTTGAAACTTTCATATTCAGAGTAATTTTTTGATGACATCCCACTTTTACATCATCTTTAGGCATGGCCAAAGTCCATACGAGCAGAATGCACGCACTGTGTAACAGAAAATATTTTACTATATCCTATCAATTTAATTTTGCTTTTGAGCCCTGTTTTCTTTTCCTGAAGTTGAAGCCCAGATACCCTTTCCAATTAAGTTTCATGGGCACTCTAGTAATGCAAACTCTTGTTTTGTATTTCATAAAAGTAAATCAGAGAATGTGATACTGTTCCTTTGGTAACCATTAAGAGAAAATTAAAAAACAGGGTTTCATCCAGTGAAGTTCCCTACACGGGAAGCCACAGCCTGGGTGCAGGCAGGTCTCCAGCTTAGGAACAAGTAGGGAGATGTCTTGGTTTTGGTTGGGATGGAGTTAATTTTCTTCCTAGTATCTGCCACAGTGCTGTGGTGCTGGCTTAGAAAGAGAATAATGTTTGTAACACACTGATGCCTTGGGTGTTGCTGAGTGGTCAAGGACTCCTCAGTTTCCCCAAAGCCTGCTAGCCAGGGGGGGCACAAGGAGCCAGGAGGGCTCAAAGCCAAGACAGCTGATCTGAGCTGGCCCCAGGGATATTCCAGACCATCAGTCAGGGCGTGGTGAGCATTCTATTGGCAATAATTTGTCTTTCTCATGTTTTATTTCTCTTTTCATATTCTTTTTTTCTGTTGTCTCTCTTTCCATTAAAATTATTATTATTATATTTTACAGTAAAAATGATGATGTTCTCTTTTATTTCAGTTATTAAGCTGTTCTTGTCTCAGCCCACGATCTTTACCTTTGTTTCCCTGCTCTGTTCCCATCCCAGGCAGGGGATGGTGTGACTGTGGTATTTAGCTGCCTGCTGGGGTTAAACCACCACAGCAGGTGAGACATTTAACATATGTGAGTGCTCCCTTTGAACTAAATCAGATTATTCACTTGTGTAAAATTGCCCAACTGCCTAAATGTCTGCAGGATCAGGGCCCCAGACTGCAAACAGGAGCACCAAAGCAATATCCCTCTCGCTGTGCTGCTCAGCCCTGCTCTCCCATTCCCAGCAATTGAAGCAGTGCATGGACCATTTTCAGCACCTCTGTTCCATTATCAGAGCCTTAGTGGGAGGACTGGGGTACATAAACACATTTTTTAATTATAAAACATAGTAGCTGAAAACAGTTCTGTAGCAAGTAAGACCATAATGTTAAAAAAAAAGAGAAGAGGAAAATCACCATCCAAAGCTGCAGGGCAGACTCTGGGGTTCAGAGAAATCCTGGTCATTCAATTCCTGCACAATTTCAAATGACAGGGGTTTTCAGAGAGGTAACATCACGAAGACCATGATCATATTTAAGTTTGTATGCAAAAAAAAAAAATTTGAACGCAAAGTTGTCTCTTAAATTAATAAAAGGAAATAGCTCTGCAAGCCAAATGAAATCCATATCTTCATTAGCTCCTCCTGCATAACCTTGTGATATCAGCTGGGCTTTCAGCTGTTAGGAGGTGATTGATAGTACTTGTTAAGTCCTCGTTATCTTTCTGAGAGCATTTTTTGACATTCTAAATACCATCCCGATAAGATTTGCTGGGCAATTGAATTCAGCATCTTTGAGACATTCATGGCTGTAATTTAGAAACAGAAATGACCATGCTTTAATTTTGAATTTTTAACCTTTGGAGGTTTTTCATGCTAGGATCCCAAAGGCAGCTCAGATATATCTTCTAGCACATACTAAACATTCTTCCATGATTAGTTTAAAACAAGTTCTTTGTTACAATGAAGATCTCATTTCAGAAATGACATAAAGTTTATCACTGTTATTCCATTTTGCATTTTCCTCGTGTACCAGCCAGTAACTAATCTAATATTTGCCTCAGAAAATAAGATATTATAAGTAGAGAACATCTCCTTAGGAGCATGCATTCTATAATCCGTTCAGGCTTAGTTATTTTTGAAGTTCATGCCTATATATCTTTGATTTCTATTTAGAGGGTCTGTGACTCTTTTATTATTAGATTGAAATATACAAAAAATATTATTATTTCCTATTCTCAGAAGTATGAACTTTTTAAAAAAGGTTTTCTAGGTGTATTAATCCATTTCAGTCATTTCTCCACTCTGCCTAGAATGACTTTCAACGCATGCATTTCCTAAACAGACAAATCATCCTTTAACACCGAAGAGTAAAAGAGCCAGTCTTTGTGCAGGCAGGTTACTGGAGCTCCTGCAGAAATCTGTCAATAAGATCATGTTCGGGGAGGGCACTCAGCCGCAACCAGCGCTACGGGCGGCTGCCGCTCCTCGGCGTTAAATCACCGAGCATCCCTGCCGCAGGAGCGGCAGAGTGACTGCGGTGTGACCTTCAGCGGCACGCCGAGCTGTGCCGGGGGCCGGACACCGCCCGTGTCCCCGGACCGCCCGCAAGGCCCCGCTGTGTCTGCCCGTGTGGGCGCGGGCGGGCTCCGTGTCCGCAGCCTGTTCCGTGGCACCCCCGGGGCGTGACAGCCACCTCTGGGGCTGCTCGGGAAGAGCCTGCAGCCGCCACGGCAGAAGGGAGCGGAGGAGCCGTGCGGCCCGAGGGGCCCCGGGGAGCGGAGCCGAGGGGCCTGAGGGGCCCCGGGGAGCGGAGCCGCGCGGGCCGAGCGNCAGCCACCTCTGGGGCTGCTCGGGAAGAGCCTGCAGCCGCCACGGCAGAGGGGAGCGGAGCCGTGCGGCCCGAGGGGCCCCGGGGAGCGGAGCTGAGGGGAGCCGTGGGGTCCGAGAGGCTCCGGGAGCGGAGCCGTGGCCGTGCGGCCCGAGGGGCCCCGGGCAGGGAGGGCACAGCAGCTCTGCCCTGCCCGGAGCTGCTGAGGGCCGGGCGGTGCCAGCGGTGCCAGGCGCTCCCGAGCAGGGGCACGGCTACGCTCAAGGACGGGCAGCACGGGAGACGGGGGATTAAATGGAAGTGGAGCCCGTGGCTTTAAAGGGGACGGACTGTAGCAATGTATTGGAACAGGTTAGGCCACAGCGTGCTCCAGCCAAACCGTCTTTAGTCATTCTTATCAGAACCCTCTGGAATTTGTCAAGGTTACTAAGACATAAATTGTTCTAAAATAAGGAGGAGGCTAAGAAGCCGAATACCAAGACTGCAAGAATTAGACAAAGGAGGTCCATGAAGCACTGGACTGTAACCAACCCTATTTCCTGAAAGGTGCATGCTGAAAATGTGGACAAGACAGAGGCACCAGTCAAGTAATGCGTGATCACTAGTTTTAGAATGTATAAATATAGCTTGATGTAAATAATAAACAGCTTACGCTTAAGCATATTGGTTGGTTGTCCAGAAGTCCTGAGCTCCCGCAGCAAACTTCACAGAATTACAGAATCCCAGAATATTCCGAGCTGGAGGGGACTCTCAGCTCCTGAGTGACTGGCCCGTACAGGGATCGAACGCACAGCTGTGGTGTCATCAGCACCATGCTCTGCCTAGAAAATCTGGGAGTTAAAGTCTTAGCAACTGCATGATTTCCAAAGGCACAGTGGCCATGGTGAGAGCAAAGCACTGCCCAGCACGGTGCCTCAATCCCCCTCTCAGAAGGGCTGTGCACACTGGCATCACTCAGTGCCTGTAACTCGTGCATATAACAACCATTTCTGGATTGCAAATCAAAAAATTCAAGAGATCTGGCTCAATTTTCATATCGTAACAGGAAAGAAGGGATATGCAGAGGTAATCTGAATTCCTACCAGAGTACCAGAGCTCAGAGAGTCTTTCCTGTCCTTGAATCTGCTCACTACTCAAAATGATTCACCTTGGACAAGGGTAGAGGAAAAGGCCAGAGTACACTCCGCTTTCAAAGACAGAGTACACTAAGTCTGTAAATCAAGATAATAACCTGCAAACCATCCTCTAGTTTTTTTGTCTTTTTATATTTTTTTAATGCATACAGCATGATTAATTCTCTATTCAATTGTTTTGAACCTTGGAAGTGTGTGTGAACAATAAGATTGGCATTTGTGCTTTTGCAGGCACTGAAGCACTTCTAAAATGCAAATCATTGATGAACTTAAATTATTTTATCGGATTTATGGAAAAAAAGGCAGAGGTTGATTAAATGTTGAGTCTTGGGTGATATTTAATTGGTAACCATTACGTTAGGAAATAGACTTGCCATAGTTTGTACCATACAAATGGGATTCAGGCTGCAAACAAGGAATGCTAATAACCTCAGCAAGCATCAGTGCGTGGGCAACAGCAGCCTGCTTAGAGGGAAGGGGAAAGATTGTTTCACTGACATGGAGCTGAAAGTGAAAAGTTATCTTTCTCTGCAGGAAATGTTTCCTTGTCTGTCCCTCTGCTATGAGCTGTGCAGTGTTCTCATATGTTTTGTTATATTTATGCTAAATATAAAAGGGGTCACAATAGCCTCCTTAAAACAGAGGTGAGAGAAGGTGTTCCCTGCAGTGAAAGCAGCTGGGACAACACTGTGCCCTCAGGTCATGGTTAAAAGTGCCTGATTTAAGAGTCCACAACCTGCTCCCATGGTGCCGTGAGTAATTTTAGTTTGCCCTTAATTGTCTTCATTTAAATCTTTGTATAACTCTTCTCAAAAATTAATCTTGAGGGAAAAAAAAAACCCCACCAAAAATCACATTAAAAAAAGGAAAAATATGAAAAAAGAAAAGACTGAACTAAAGAAGCAGGTAAAAAAAAAATCCTACAGAAAGAAAGTTTCTCTGAGATGAGTTGCTTTTAACCAAACAGTGTTTGGTTTGGTTTGGTTTGGATTTGACCACTGCAGTGACAAATTCTAGAAGGATCTGGGGCAGTGAGAAGCACACATGGTCCATGACAGGAGCAGGGTCCTGTGGAGTCCTGGCCCCAGGTGGCTCAGGACGCCAGGTGAGCCCCGTGGTGCCACCCTGCCCCACACCAGAGTGTGCCACTCCTTTGTCACAGCCGGGGCTTGTGGCCAGAGGGCAAAGCAGTGCCTGGAGCTCCTCACACCTGGAAGCTGTCCCAGTCCTTGTGCTGGAGTCACAGCACAATCAGTTCCAGGAAAGACTCACGCTCTGGGTGTGCTTATTAAGCAGAACTTCAGCCTGGTGGAAGCTGACAGGAGTGCTAGCCTAGCTATTAATGGAATTGAATTTTCATCCATTGTGCTGGGAGAACAGGGGAGGGTGAGTGAGAAACAGTGCTGTGGGTAACAGTGGGGGTGCAAACTGTCCAGATGAGCACAGGAGAAACTGCCTGGGAGCCTGAGTGGTGAGGGACAGAGATTTTGACAGCGAAGAAGTGTGACTTTTCAAGCTGCTGTCTCTTCATGCTGGAGAATAAACTGTTCTTTTGGATTCCATCTTTTCAAAAACCTTACAGGTTAACACAGAGCCAGCAGCTCCCTCACAAAGAGTCAAAACTCTGCCTGTTGGGCTGCTCTTGGTGGTGGTATCAGCTCATGGAGTTCTCATGGCTCAGGGTTAGAGTGAAAACAAGGAGAGATCCAGCCACTGAAACAGGGTTTAATAACGAGAATGGCAAAGGTCAGGAGAGAGGAGGAAGGGGGAAGGAACACACAGTATTTATCCAGAACAGTGACATTTCCAGGCTTTCCCTAGATAATTCATTTTTCCATTACTGAAAATGGTTATTCTGACTGGAAGAATAACTACAGATGGCTTTTTTAAGAAGCTCAAAAATGTGAAATGAGCAAGTTACACTTTAATGGAATTGAATCACTTCAAAGTATACATTCAAAGCCTGCTGGCAAATTTCTTGGGTGGCTGACTACAAACAGCCAAAATCCCCCATTTGTGGAGGTGTGATTTAGTAGGCCACTTCTCTCTACTGACTGATATTTGTATATTTGTCACTTCAAAAGTGATGAATTAGAAATATCAAGCATCATTAAAATCAATGGGAGTTTGCTCTTGACCTTACTGAGGCCAGAATTTTACCCATTATCACTGATCTCTTTGTTCTTCTATTTTGTCACTTTGCTCTGCAGCTGTGAAACTTTTTCTAACTTATGTTTTATCTCCTATGTAGAACTGTAATCAGTACAGGATTGGCTTCCAGGGGAGCTAATCTGTACTTACCATGTTATTATCAGGCTAAATTACCCTTAATATGCCGACTTTACACTACTTTGAGAAGTCCTGTCACTGAGCATTTCTCACGGTATAGTAGGTGTAGATGACAAGGTCATGTTGATATACCTCTTACTTATCCTAGAACATAATTTTGATCTGTTGTCATGTGCAGATTCCACACAGTCCCTACAAGGTGGGAGCAGGATAAGCATCATACAGGGATGTCTGAATGCACCATGTGTTTTAGAGCAGCAGGAATCCTGGAGACAAGTAGCTATTTTCACAGAGATGGTGGCAAACAAGCCTAGGGCACCCAAAATATAAATGGCAGTCAGTTTTATTTTAAAAAAAAGCTCTTCCACCATTGTGAATAAAATTGAGCTCTTTCTGGGAAGGAGCTGGTTCTTCAGAAAAAACAAACCGAACAAAACACAAAATAAAATCCAAGCAAACTTGAAGAGCTAAAAGAGAAAAAGCAAAATTCTCATCTCTCATAGGACACAAATTACCTTTCCTGGACAGATCTGATCCCAGACAGCTTTTTCTTTCAGCTGCTGTTTCTTCTGGTCTCTCCAAAACCACATCCACTTGTAGTTTGGCTTTTTTTCCTGGGAAGAAATCCATCAGTATGGCATATTGGAGGTGGAAAACATTGTGCAGCAATTTGTAAATGGAGAGTATATTTTCATTCTGTGAGAAAAATCACTTATTATGTGCAGTGATAAGAGTTTAGGGTCTTTTAAGCCCTCTTTCTGTATAGTGCTAAGGTCTTATTTCAGTAGGAACTGTGATAGCTCCAAGTCTTTCCACTTTAGCTCCATACTGAACCGATGCAATCAAATGTGAAATGGAAAATGAGAAAAGTAATTAATATTACCAGTGGCATTTGTTGCTTTTCAAAAGCACTTTAATTACAATATGCTTTTCATGTTGTTTGAGTTCATCTATATAGGGAATACAATCATTAATTATCATAATTAAGACACCTGAATTCAGCCTGACTGGCATTTCTTCCACCCCGAGTTGTATCATTGTTTTATCTCTGACAGTTAGGTTTTCAATCAGATGTTATCTACTTTTTCCTAATCATTAAGAAATGCTTTACTAATTAGCACATGAAATTCATCCTACATCAGACTGAATTGAATCAAGGTCTATTATCTTGAACAGTAAGACACTTCAGAATTCACAGTAATAGGGCATGAATATGTGATACAGTTCATACACATTTCATGAACCTCCACGTTGCCGTTATTTTTTCAAGACTCTACAATTAGTTATGCCATTTTCAGGTCACTTAATTCCCTCTCACTGTTTAACAGTCTGGTAGATTACAATGCTCTAAAAGCCAGAGTTAACTCTTCTCATGCCACGAGATTTTTCCATTCCCCAGTAAAGATGCTTTTCTGAAACCTCCCATCACGTCCTGAGAAACCATCTGGCATGTACAAAACTTTCCCTGAATATTGCTTATTAAGAAATAAGGACATATTTTCAACTATTATGTCATTTCTAATTTTAGTTCAGTGCATGTGAATCGGTTCTTGCCTGATCCACAGTTATTGTGCCGAGATTTGGCCATGTTCCTCACCCGACCTACCACTGAAGGAGTTGTCATCATGGAAGGAACCAACCAGCTTGGGACCAATATAAACCTGATCAAAGGTTTTAATCCTGTTTCTAGTGAACTGTTCTAAAGGCAAGGGAGGACATGCTCTTGCCCTTCTCTGTTCTCCAAGGCACAGTTCCCTAGCTGAGATCAGTTTTGATTTGCTTTGATTAAGTAAGGGAAAGGATGTTGGGTTTTAGATTTACTTACAGGAAGTTATGAAGGCCAGGCTATAGAACTGCACAGAGAGATTAAAATGATTAAGATTTCTCATTTATGTAATAAACCTTACAGTGTTACATTCTTTATATTCAGATACTTGGCACTAATTTCACACAAAATCTCCTGTATGTGGATTTATTTTAAATATGAGAATTTCCTGCAAGTATCTACTCTTTCATGGTTCTAAAAAGTGCAAGTTTCTCATTTAGGCAAGATAAAAACACAGACACTTTTTAATCACTAAAAAGTAATCTTGTGTAAATCCTGGATACTTAGACCTTCTCACAAGGCCTCATTTAGGTACACAAAGCTAAGTGGACACCCTGCTCTTGGCTGGAATTCTTGTGCAATCACACACAAAGCACAATGGATTTAGGAGCTGATTTCTGTCCCAGCAGATCATGCCTGTGTTGTTATTCTAAACCGTATCTAAATAAACATCCCACAATCTTGTATATGCTGTGAATGGGATGCATTTCTGGATGGTGACAACTTTTTGAGGTGGAATGGCCAGGTGGCTTTTAGCTGGGTATTTCAGTATTTATCCCATCCAGTCCTGTGTATTTTACCATGGAAAGTCTGAGAACCTCCTACCAATGCTGTTACTGCTGGGAAGCAAACCTGGTTGTGCAGCACCAGAACAGGGCCTTTGGGAGTGCACAGCCCCTATTTTAGGAGATAGAGGTAAGAAAAAATCTCCAGATTGGGAAGGGTTTGCAGTACAGAGCCATGAATGCCTCTCAAGTCGTGTGCCCAGGTCAAACTGGAGCTTCTGAGAGTGAACTTTTGTGGTGTACGCCTTAAAATTGTTCATCCCTACTTCATATCAGATCAATTACTTGATGATGTTTTTTCAAAGCACGGTGTTTCTGACTCACAAGGGTTACTGGAGAAAAACTCTCTCATTTTCTGTGTAATTGTACCACAGCTTTATGAATGAAAGGGCTGGAATTGGCAATCTCTGAGTGAAATGGGGAGTAGCTGGCTGCAGAACACTTCCCCAAGGGGACTCATGGATTTAGGAGCCATTTCCTACCCTGCTGCCTTAGACTCTGAATGTCTTGACATTAAGGATAGGCTATAACAGGCTTCTGTTTCCCAGGAAAGAACTGTCAAGCTTTAGTGCTTTAAGAATTTAGTTAACAATTTCTTGTTTAAGAGTTGAATTAGTGGCTGGAGTTTTACAGGTGTTTACTCTTTACAACCCCATTATCTTCAAATTAATTTTTAAATGAAATGCTCAGAATATCACAGAGCTTTTGAGCTTGCCAAAATAGAGTTTGTACCAGCCCTAGTTGCATCCGTGAATATTTGAATATTTTGTGCTCAGTGAAATGACACTTATTAGGTCATGGTAGAATGTGTAGGATTGGGTCCATGAAGATGGGGTTTGATTTATCATTTCCATAATTTTTGTCCCTTAATTTCAGATAAAGATGTTTTCTAAGAGTTTATTCTCTTTGGGTTTCCTGTTGTAATAAATGATAGCTGATGCTGTGTTTCCATACTAAATATTCTCTTTGAAGTGTGTCAGGTAAGGAATTAGCTCTTCCCTGTTTTCCCTTTTTAACAGAGGGTTAGTGAACCAGCTTATAGAAAGCGCATTCAGTGAGGAGCAGGAAAAAAATACCTTAATCAAAACAGCTGTACTGCTGAAAATGAATGATTACTCCTTGGGGAAGGAAGTAGGGTGGGAGCAGAGCTGCATCATACAATTCAGTGGGAAATAAGGTTTGTGTAGAAGCTGGAGAGCAGCATAAGATTTCCTTGCACATCCACACCGTGCAAGTATATTTTTGTAGCACATCATTTCTCTTTAGCTGGTGTGTTCAGTTACTGCTCATCTCCCTGAGGGATTTTTATTAGTATTGAAGGAGACTTCACCTGGAAATGGAGTAGCCTGAAATTTGACAAGTTGGAAAAATACTTACATTTTTATCTGAAGGAAAAAATGTAGTAGTAACAAAAAAAAAAGAGAAAAAAACAGGGGAGGGGGAAGTAAACATGCATTCCAACAGTCTCAAATGGTTACTGCACCATTTGTGGAAAACAATGTCATTATGACACATAATTAGTTAATTATAGAAGTATTATTTTCATATGGGGAATCATACTGTAAATAATCCATTAATCTATTTGCATCCATAGAATCTGTAAGTCAAGTGAATAAAGTAAATAATGTTCTTTCAGTTTGTGATCATTTATACTGTGAGAGAAAGCATTGCCAGGGTGCTGCACGGCCCTAGAAATGGCTTTCCAAGAAGCAGGGATGCCCCTTTGGGCCCGGAGACTCAGGGTTTGAGGAGGAAGAGGTGAAGTTGATAGTGGGATCTGAGGTATGTATGAAGTTGAGGCATGAAAATAGGTTCCAGCCAACCATGCTATGCCCGGTTGGTGCTTTCACAAAAAGGCTGTGCCTAACATGGATTTCACCAATTTAGTGAGCATAAAGTCACTTCCAGAAGCATCACTGACCCGTGTGTTCACCCAGCAAAGAGAATATTACTGGAGTTGATATTATTTACAAAAAACAATAAATGAATTCTGTGATAGTGTGTGCTATTCCTTCCCCACATTTTTGTTTCATCTTTCTGTTGTCTGTTTTTTGCACTTAGCCTTTTGCTTTCCATGACTCACCTGCCTCTTATCTCTGACCAAAATTCGTGTTTTGCAGAAGACTACACTATAAACTAGTGCATTTTGCCTTTAAAGCTAAATGTTGGAAACGAACATGTTCTAAATGCCAATGAAGCAGAAAAATGTCTTCCAAAATGCTATGAATTCCCACAGCGGAAGGGAGATGGAAGTGTGCAACACAGCACAAAGAGTGAAGAAACAGCATCCAGCTTCTGAACTGTGGCACCGGGATCCAAGCTGGCACTGTTTGCAGCTCAGAACTCTCTGTGTGAGGCCAAAGTCTCCTTCTTTGTGCAATCTTTCCTGCAGAGCAGCAGCTCCCCCCAGCAGCATCGGGACTTGGCAACGCATGACAAATGGTTCCATGGGCCCTGCTATGCTGGGAAGTCAGCAGGGCAGAGTAAGCCCACTATCGTTTCCCTTTAATATTCTTTTGTTTCACTCCTTCCCAGGGGCACAGGCAGCCTCAGTGTAGGGCACGAAAAAAGAGATGACTCCAAATATTTTCAGAAGGCAATGAGAAGGCTTTATTGTCTAATTCTTACTACCTTTTATAAGGTGTTCTGATACAGACTTGACATGATTGGTGAATAGAAATGACACGTCTCTAATCCTGCTGCTTCAACTGGAGAAACAGAGCTAGAAAGGTAAACATCACCTGGAGAAAGATTGTTTTGGGAATGGATTAGTTGTTTACAAAGATTTTTTTGAGAGGAATCTTCCGTGAGATATTTGTCTCTTGGGAAAAGTTATCAACTGCTAGCAGTCTAAAATCTCTCAGACTCAGAAATATCAGGTCCACATCTCTCCTTTTCTGTAAAAAAAAAAAGAAAAAGGAAGGAAAAGCAACACACCAGTTTGGATTCAGGGGATGAGCTCGCCCCACTGTCACATCCAGCTCCCACGTCTGGTGGCTGCAGGCAGAGCCGTGCCCTGTCTGGGGCCCCGCGCCTGCCACAGCGTCAGGAGGGCAGGGACTTGTAGCACCGGGCTGGGTACATGGGAAATTCTCATCACAGCAAAGGCAGTGGGAATTGAAAGCAAGCTGTTGAGCTGCCACTCTCTCCTGAGCCTGCACTGCGACTCCAGCCTGCCCACAGGGAGCAGCTGGGACAGGAGCTGAGCTGGAACAGCAATCACCCCCTGCCCTTTCTGCAGGAGCTTGTCTGTGGTCACTCATGGCTTGTGCTGCTTCCCATTCCTCACAATTCCCGCAGGACAGATGTCTCAGTCTGCGCTCGCAGCTCCTGTCCTACAGGACAGCTCTATCTCTATCCCCACTGGAATCCTGCCCACAGCAGATGCAGAATCCAGCAGAAAAGTGGAGTCTTCTCCCCTGCAAGAACAGCGTGGCTGCGGTGCCTCAGTAGTGCCACATTTTATAATGCTGTTCTCCCTCCTGTTGCTCGCTGAATGCACGGCTTCAGTTTTCTGCCTAAGAGGCTTCACGAGCTAAAATCCATTCTGAGGGAAGGAGAATGCTGGAAAGCAGCAGAAGTGCTGCCTGGAATGGCCTTGACCATGAACACATCAACACTGGGTGTAAGGCTTCAATAGAAGATTGAAACCTCAGATATAACAGAGCTTAAATTAAAGTTGTTTTATTCTACAACTGCAAGATGCTATGTGTAAAAACAGACTCACAAGATGAAAAGATTGCAGAAGGAAATTGCTTATGCCCCAATGTTTTCCTGGTTCCTTTCTCAGCTCTCTGGTTTCCACCCTTTCCTTACATACATACCAAGTTCATTTTCTTGCAAGTAGTTATTGTGTTTTGGTTTTGAAATAAGAAAATAGAAGGCTGTAGTAATTTTCATATATTTTCCCATCTCATATTTTTCTGGTTTTCTTTTCCCCCAGCAGTCTATCTTTCTCTCAGAATCTCTGCAATTTTTGCTTATAAAGCAACCCACACATTTTCCAGTAGTATTTCCACTCTCCAGGACAATGTTTTTTGGACCGATATATTGTAATATTTAAGAGGAAGAAAACAACTTCTAAGAATTATTCTTATTTTCACCTTTTGATGTTCTCAACTGCCTTTTTTTCCTGAAATCTGATGGGTTGCAAGACAGGATTTTAAGTATTTACAACCATCTCTAATAAACCGCTTCATGGATATTTATGAGGTGCTGTTTTAGCAGGCTGTATTATAATATTAATCAAAATCAAGGCTGCCTCTTGGAAACACTCCAAGAGTTAGATCTTTGCTGAAATCTTTCCAGGTATCTTTATTTTTCCCATTCCTTTTGTTTTTTGTTGTTGATAATTTCCAGTTAAGTTATCTATCAGATGATGTTTGAATACATATGAATACAGTTTTGACAGGAACTCAGAGAATCCTGAAATTAATCTTTGTTTTAATGTTTATTCAACACTTTTATATTTGTTTTCTGTTTATTTTTAAAGAAAAGGAGCAATATTAGCACCCTGCTGTGCCACTAAAATTACATAGTACGAGTTTATTGCTTACAAGCAGAGATGTCCTGGCATGTTCTGAAGACTTGTGCATGAATCCTTGGTGCAATTCTCACATCCCCCACTTAGAGGTCTCGTGAACCCAGGAGGCCAACAGGTACAATTTCAAGTTCCTGTTTCAGGTTAGGGATCATTTTTTTTCTGAAAGCTCAACTTGAGACCCTTAACTCTTAATTTTCAGGGCTTTAAGTCTGGCTGTCAGTGTGTGTGGAATGTTTCAAACCTCCAAGAGAGCAAAGGAAGTTTAGTGGGCATTTTTCAGGTGGGGTCCTTAACGATTGTTCGAAGTTCACAAAGGTAAGGCCAGGCCAGCTGGGCACAACCCCCCTGAATTTCCTTCTTTATGTGTGCGTGTATTTCTCAGCTGGATATATTGCACCCTTCCTTTTTGGCCTGTTAACTTGAAAGCCACTCTGGGGTGGTCAAACAGGACCAAGATCAGAAATTGCTCCTATTGTGTGTTGCTTTGGATTCAGTATCTGCCTGAGACTTTATGAATCTTCAAGATTTGTTGCCGAATTGCTGGAGGTAGGCCTAAACCTGTTCTGAGTTCTCTGCTTTAATGTAATCATTTCCCACAAAATAATTGCTGGGGTATAGAGCCACACAGGAAAACTCCACAATAATCAAAAAAAACCCTACAGATGTGATTTGGGAAAGACCAGTGGCATATAAAATACTTATACAATACAGAATCACAGCAAAGCCATGTCAAAAAATAAAAGGTCAATCATGAAATATATTTCATTTCAAAATGTTTTTTCAGCTGTAAGGGCCTGAGATATTACCTGCAGCACAAGTAATTTGAAACCTGCACTACTGTTTTTAGTGCCTTTCTTTCTGCCCTTGTAGCACGACCACTGCAGTACATGCAGCTGCAGTTAGAGATTACAGAGGGCCACTGCTGATCAGCCCTAATTAAAACACCTCTTGTGTGCCTTATTGATACACACTCAGCTTTGGTCCATGGTTTTAGGGAATGTCATGGCAAAATGTATCTGAGGGGAGATGACAAAGTCTGAGAATTAATAAGTGTTGTTGTCCAAACGGTCTTACAGGTGTGGCGGGAGCTGTCACAGTCACGTTCCTGCTCTTACACAGCTGCATTTTATCCATGCTGCATTTGACTCGAAGGGCCCAATTCCCCACTCCATTGCAGGGGTTTGATGCTGGTGTAGTTCCATTGACTTCCACAGAAATGCAACAGCCAAGGGCTCATGAAACAAAATGGCCTTCAGGCCTCAAGTCATACAAACAGTGCTCAATCCGTGTCACATTTTGGACAGCTGAAGGACTTGGAAATGTTACTACTTTTAGCAGGCTGATAACAGGCCATCAGTCCCCTCTGCAGCACCATCTAGGAGTCCAGAGCCATAAGAGAGCAAGCGGTTAAAAATCAGCCATGAGGGAAGAGGAGGAGTCCAAAAGATCGGTGGAATCCTCAGGAGAAGAAACATTTCTGTCTTTATCTAAATCCCAAATGCTTTTTACTGTGGTTGAAATCCGGATAGCCTCATTAATGTTGTGAAATCAAGCCTGACTGAAGTTTGGGGGTGAGGAAGAGGTTATGGAAGTTGCCCCGAGAGAATGTGGAAACAAGCAGAATGTGCTCGAGGGCAGGAAGGAGGAATATGCAGGGACAGATATTTTCTGTCAGCAGCCTGAATTCCCAGCAGTGAGAGCTTCTGACCATTAGAGTGACATGGAGGCTTCTGGCAGAGACCTTGTGATCAGTGATGCCCCACTCTGTGCTCTGGATCATCTGCAGTAGAATAAATAGTCTTTAGCCATTAGAAATACAGGCAGGGAAATTGTGGTTTTTGTTGCGCAGAAATCTCTGGACAGGGTAATTTTATCTGGCCAAATCCACTTCTACCTCTGCAGCCTCCCTTGTGATGTGCTGAAATGGCACAGGCAGCCTGGTGCACTAACCTGAATTCCATCCTAATAGATTGAGTGAATAATTAAACTTTAATTTGCCTCGGCCTACATTCCCAACACCGCAAGTTTGCAGAGAGGGCAAACAAGGCATTGTCAGGGATGTTATATGCAGAAATCTGCTCTGATTGACTGAGAGTGCATCAGCCTTGACATATTCTTGCAATGTTTTTCAGCAACAGAAGGAAAGAGGAGGATGCATTACATCAATCAAATTAACAGGGCAAAAAGGCAAATGTCAGCTCTCTCTGCAGATACTGTTCTTGCTCAAGTTAAGAGGAGGGAGTAAGGTGGGCCATTGTACCCATTATTGGTCTGCCATACAAAACAGACAATTATTTGTGTTGTTTGAGATAGTTTTGCTGCTCTCCTGAGTTGAACTGCTGTGCTCAGTTCCAGTGTTTTACAGTTGTAGCCAGCGTGCTGGAGAGAGCAAGCAGAGAAAAGGCTGTGTGCCTGAATTAAAGCAGTACCCGGTGAAATCCATCGTATTTTGGTTTATAATTATGGAAATTCTTTTATCCACTGTGACAAAGTCATTAGAAAACACTGAAGCAACTCCACAGCTGGCTGTACAGGTATTGCTCGCTGTAATACAATACCAGCTCTCGGAATTTACCTCAGGTACACTTCAGCTGGCAGCCTGGAGGTCAGTGCCAAAGAGGCACATGGCTGGATTTGCCTTCTCCAGGCGCCAGGGACACGAGGGAGTGCAGAGGGAACGAAGCCCTGCTGTGTTTGGGAGCACCTGTGTACGCTGCCTAAGAAAGCCTGAGTCCAAGCTGCATCTTCGAGCCGCCTCCTCTGCTCCCGGGTACACAGGACAGACAGCGCCTGATTCCTCTCCCGGGGAGCTCATCTCTGTGCGGGAGGATGAGTGCTTTTGTCCTGCCAGCCCCTGTGCACCCCGCGGGATGCACCCTGCAGGATGCAGCCCGGACATCACAAAAAAAGGGGAGGTTTTTAAGAGGAGGTCTGCCTTCTCAGACTTGCTCTCACTAATCACAGCATGAAAGCCTAAAAGCAGACTCCCAGCAAGGTGCAGTCCAGGCAATGGGGGCTGGTTCCCAAGTGGCTCCTCCTGACCCAGAAGGTGTTTAATGGGAGAGGCTTTGGAGTGCTCTCCTGCTGAAAGCCAGGCTGCTCAGGCGCTTCCCGAGCTCATTCCCCTTTCCCTGCAGAGCACATTCCCCTTCCGTTCTGGAGGTGCCTGTCTTGGTCAATTCTCCCGAAAAGCCACTTGGAAATTCGTCTTTTTATTCTTGCTTAAACACCCTGGCGCAACATCAGCCTCTCTCACAGTTCATATATCAGCCTGCCGATGCTACAGGGGTGTTGCTTCATCCTTGATGAGCTGTTAAAAACAGGTGCTCACCCTGAGGGTTTGACTTAAATCCAACAGAATTAAGAAATGTTAAAGGAGGATCTGCATCTTTCAAGCAGGCCCATTGTGTCTTGGTGCTGTAGATAAGCTCCAGTCAGGGTAAGAAGAGGCGAAGTTTCACTCCAGTTAGAGCAGCGCAATTTGAAATGTTGGCAGCTGATAAGTGCAGGTGAGGATAAAGGCATGTCTGCATCAGTCACTTGCACTTCACTCGGAATATATTTTTCTTTGTTGGAAAATCCTGCAGATATATGCACCCATCTGCTTCTCAATCCACATTATCTTGCTGCTAGTGTGCGTAATTATATCCTCTCCATAAAATCCCCAATTTTAATGTGCCTTGGAAGTATATTCTACACCTTCATGCTAAAATAAAGTATCCTGAGTATCTCTCCAGGCCTCCAACTGGAGAGACCTGAAAATTAAAATATTTTTACTTCTCACTGAAGATACCTCTAAACTCCAAGACTGCAAAGTCTTGTCTTTATATCACTGTACCTGTATCTTCTGAAACATTGACCCAAAGGACCATTGCACACCTCAAAACAAACACAGGCTGAGTGAGAGCTGTACATGAGAAAGTGCAATTTGGAAGCATGTTATCTATTCCTTCTGAGAAATTCTCAGACTTTCTCATATATATTTTGTTCATTTTTCTGTCATACAGGGAGAAAATAAAGCAGAAAGCTTTCTTTTGCACACCTGTCCCTTCCCACTTGCATTATTCTGGGATTAGGTGCCACTATGTATTTTTAATTTCACTTATTTACATTGAGTTGTATTTAACTCCTTGATAATGGGATCCTATTCAAATATATTGGGTTTATCTCTTTTGACTCTGAAAGTACAAATAATAGCAAAATTTCAGTTGAACTTTCATAAAGCTGATGCTGTCCTATAGTAAAGTCAAATAATCACATTGATTTTCACTTGGCATCTAGACTAACTCTTAAGGAATATATGTGGTAATTGATTTGTATGCTAGAGTTGCTGCAGGGTTTATTTTCAAAATGAGATTTTGGGGTAGGGTATTTTTTTGTTAATTAAATATATTTAAAAGGATTTATGTTCTCTACTTGTTCAAATAGACTGAATTTTCAATGACTTCTACCAAAATGTTAGGTGATCTTCTGCAGTAAATAACCCTTTTTATGAGATAATGCAGGAGTCTGAGAAAATTTTATTTCTGTTTTACTTCTCTGAGACAAAACCAAATATTACAGTTATCATTTGGGATCCCATTGTCTTAGGGACACTTTAAAGACACCACAGTTTGGTGAACACACGTTTTCATGAGTATGGCTCCATTTTTTTTTTAGTTTAGGTCTTAAATTTTCCCCCTTGTTAAGCACTTCTCCTTTTACTAGAACCTTTTGAGTAAAAATGACACAGATTTCATTGGGAAGTGGCCTTAATATCATCACCCCTTCCTACCACTGTCTGTCCTGTTAGCTCTAGAGTCCCCAGAGGCTGCAGCTGCAGGGGTGTGTGCCTTTGCCCAGCTCCATCCCAACTCTGGGCTCCTGTCCCAGGGACAGAGCCCTCCTGGGGCCGGCAGGAACGGCAGACACAGAGCCAAGCCCCTGGTCGTTCACACAGAGCTGGACTGGGCATTGCTGGCAGGAATGCTAAAGGAAAATCTAAGCATGTGGGATGGGATTTGCAGATAAATTTAAGACCCTATTTAGTGACCTGTCAGGTGATTCGGATTTATTTTTAAGTGATCATAAAAGCTTGCAGTACAGAAATCAGGTATTTTTAGAGACATGTTGAAGAAGCCAAATTTATGAGTTCTAACGATGTTGCAAAGCGGCTGAGAAACATAAATGCATCTTCCAGCTTTTATTGCTCTGATCCTTAGCTCCAGTGAGTATCAGCTGGATGTAAAGATGCTTATTAAAACTGCAGTCTCATCCTTCTGTGGTAGCCCTCCCATATTTATCAAATATTTCTGTGACAGTTTCAGGGGATGACAGCCCAGGAAAGGGATGACATCCAACAATTGATTAATTGAGCTAATTTTTGAAATATTTGAGTTCCTGCCCCTGATTTGCCAGAGTTCATAATGGCTGCACAGGTAATTTGGCCTTTTTGATCCTCTATCACTCACCTTTGATGAAAGCAAGAACATTCTTCTGTCCTGGGGAGAGGAAGGAGGATATATCTGAAACACTGCAAAGGATTAAACCAGAAACTATGAGAACAAGAATAATAAACATGCAACTAAAATAATAGAAAAGCAGTTGCCAAATTTTCAGCTGGGCTTGCAGTGGCCAACAGCCATTGACATATTCAATTGTCTCTTCAGGGAGTGCATTTAAAGCTTGTCATCTTCAGCTGATACCAACAACAAGGGATGTGTTCCAAGGACACTTGACATTTATTGAGACAATTATTTAGTCAACCAAACCTCTACCTACTTGTGCAAGGTAATCGACCCTTATCTCACTCAGGGGGCTGCAAAGACACACACATCACTTTGTCTTAAGAGAGAATTAGTGACAAATCCAGGTTTACAGGGCACAGGAGGGTTCCTGGCCCCCAGTGCTGTGTTTGGGCTATTGATGACATCAATCATAGTGAAGGCACAGTGCAGTTGCCAACTCCAGTAGGTATTGCTGGTTTTTAAAGAGATCCAACACCAAATCACAAGTGCTTGAACTTCTTTTCAGGAAGCAAGAGGCCTGGCCTGCATTCTGTCGCTGCTGAAGAGAAATGCAATGCATTTGTCACAGGAAAAAGGTGTAGACTTGAGATTTAGTCATCTCACTGTGTATAAAGATTTGATGTATGTTATTAGGAGCTACCTGCCTGGGCTGTATTTCATTTAAGCTTTTAGAGCCATCTAAATCAACTTCTTTAGCTTTAGGAAGATAAAGATTGTAAAACAAGTTATTTGAGCATCAGAAGGACTACTGCATTGATTTATACCTGCTAGATACAGTAGGTGTGTAATTCACTTATAAATCACCAAGCTGGTGCATATTTTCAGAATTATCTGGGTATTTGGTTAGTGCAAGTTTAAATGAAGTAATATGAGCATGTGCTTGCTTTTTGTGAGTCAAGGAAGAGTTACAGGCAAACAGAAGTGTTAAAAATGATTAAAGGTACCAGGAACACAAAGCTATTATTCCTACACTGGGGATGCTTAGAAAAATGCCTGCTATAGCATTGTTCATAATAATGATATTGCCTCTGTAGATCAGGATGCCTTACCACAAACAGGATGCATTTGCTGTACCTTTATAAGGCGGTGTTGAAGTCAGGTGGTTCTCCAGCAGACTGGAACTGGATGACTGGAATGACTTCCCTCTCAACTCAGTTGCATTTGCATGCATGAGAATTTCTTCAGAAACACTTGTCTGGAAATAAGCAGGAGCTGTGAGAAAGGCTAAAATGACTATGCCATTTAAACAGAAAAGTTGTCTGAATTGTGGAATTTATTTAACTGCTGTACAGAATCCCTTGCCGTGCTGACTGGAGACCAAAGATCTGCCTTGGCTGTAGCAGCCAGCTGGAGCAAAGCTGCACAACCTCTGGAGGCAGCAGCATGGCAGGAGGGGATGTGGCTGGAATCACAGCCTGGTTGTCTGTCATTTCCCCAGCTTCGAGGCAGCCATTTACAGCTGCTCTTGTTCCAATGCCCTGATGACCAAAAACTTCTCAAAAAAACCCTCAACCCAACCCAGCCCAAAAAATGCGCAAACCCCTTAACCCCAAAACAAAAGAAAAAAGCCCCCACTAAAAACTCGGGGAGAGACAATATGAGCATGGTTTTAAAGTGGTTGTTTCCTTGTGACTTTGATTTTTGTTTCTAAAAGAAATTCTGGATCTGGGGGGGAAAGGAGAAAATGTAATCATTCTTTTACCCCTAGGAGTAAGGTGCTAGACAAAGCTGTAGCAGTATTTAGCCATACCTCAGTTTCTTCTCCTTAATGAACTTGGCTGATGAAGTATTTCTGACATTGTCTGTGGAGCTGTTTGTCACTTTTCTCATAATTCTCTATTCCTAGGGAAATGATGTGGGGGATATTTCTGTATGGCAGTACTCTCCTACAACCCCCTTGAAACAAGCCCTTGCCACTGTCTTCCTTACGCAGCTATTGTGCTAGACAGCTGGAAAATAACTGAATTCTTCATTTCCAAAAGCCCTCTTTTTAAATAAAAATTGATATTAAAGAAGTATGAAGCTGTGCTTTAAGAGTTAACATCTGAGTATAGTAGGGTCTTCATATTTCCATGGCAACAGCTTAACATGATCAGTAAGTAGAGTGGACTATTTTGCTATGAGGCATCATTAAAAGAAAAATCACGCTGGGAAACACACATGTATCACAGAATAAAATCTCTTCTCCCTGGTTTTGAAAATAGACAATTTTTTTGTTGCTCTGTATTGATACATTGTTTTGAAATTGCTGTTGCATTAGAAATGCAAACAGTAATTTACTTGGCTTTTAATTACAGTTTTTGTGATTGCAGTGATGTAAATTTAAAGGAGCAACTTTACAACAGAGGTAATCTGACAGCTGCCAGTAAACCACTTATTTACAATATGTATCACCACATTTTTTACAGCAGCTTTTTGTTGTTGGAGTGCTGCACAGTTCTCTGTGGCGGCAGGGGTGGGCTCAGCTGCCAGTGGAGCCATTTCTATTAAGAATGTATTGATAGCTGGTGCACCAGCAGTGGCCAGCCTTTCCTGCCAAATCCACAGCTTCTGGAAGGTCAGAGGTCCGCAGGGGCTGTGGTGGGGCAGGTTTGCTGTTCCCTCTGCTCCGTGTCCCACCTGCGTGTCACGGGAACACGAGGAATTCTGTCCTGAGGTTCTTGCCAATGACGGCTGCCCCTGTCCTCCTGCACGCTGTGAGAGCCTGCACAGCTCCCAGAGTGCTGAACTCTGCTCGCTCCCCTTCCACCTGGCACTCTTTGGGACAGGGGCTGGATGGAGAGAGCATCTGGAAGTTCTGGCTGATTCGTTGCTGTCAGCTCCTGTTGCCTTGACTTTTCAGTCTTCTGTGCGTGTCTCACAGTTTCATAGTTCTCAGGTAGTTTCTCACACACGGGTGTTATAGATAAAAGCAATGTGTTCCTTAAGTCAAGGCAGTTTACATTCTTTGTCTTAGAGCTATGGACAGCTGATGGGCAGTTGTCCTGACCAACGGGATGGGGAGAGGGGTCAACCTTCTCCCCCAATCCCTGGCCTGTGTGGAAATACTATAAAAGTGGAGTCAAATTTTCGTAATAAACAGTTCATGCCTTCTCACCAAATAAAGTGTGTGTGTGTGTGTGTTTGTGTGACTAATAACAACAAACTTCCATGCCAGTGAGGGAGCTCTTCCTCACCGGAGGATGTGCACCAGCCCAAGATGTCAAGTATTATTTTAACATCCTGAAATGAGCTAACACTGACAGACTGCACCATCTCTGCAGAGGGATATGGACAGGCTGGGTCCATGGGCTGAGGGACAGCAGGGCCAAGAGCCAGGTCCTGCCCCGGGGTCAGCCCAAGCCCATGGAACTGGGCTGGGGCAGTGGGGCTGGAAAACTGCTGGGAAAGGCCCTGGGGTGCTGGTGCCAGGGGCTGGGCACGAGCCCAGGTGTGCCAGAGGCCAACGGCACCTGGCTGTGCCAGCCCTGGGGCGGCAGCAGGGCCAGGGCAGGGTCTGTCCCCTGTGCTGGCCCTGCTGAGGGACCCCGAGGGCTGTGCCCAGCTCTGGGCCCTTCTTTGAGGAGGAGGCTGGATTAGAGACCTCCAAAATCCCCACCTTGTGAAACTCTTCTAGAGCTATGTTCAAGATCCTGCTCAGTACTAATTATTTCTTTCCCACATATAAACATAAAATGCATTATAACACAGCTTCATCTCATTAAAAAATTGTTTAGTGGAACAGAATCTGAGAGCAGGTTTATATTTGGTGATAAGAAAACATGGCCTGTTGTGTTTTTCCCAGGCTGGGGCATCATTAGTGCCAGGCTGTGACACACTGTGTGAAGGAAACATCAGGAGGTTGCAGGAGAGAAAAATCAGTGCTGATACAAACAGTGGGAAAATAAAGGGAGCAAGACCAGCTACAGATTGAACCTTGCATGTCAGTCATGATGAAAAAGTCTTCCAGAGCTACTTGAGCAGATGAAGAAATCATGCATGAAGATGTCAGTGTGTCTTTGACTGCAGAACATGAAAATCCATTTGTTTTAACCTCCCTTTGCCTCACTTGAGTATTTCAGCAACCAACGATTCTTGGCAGTAGTGCTTTACTATGCATGCCCCAGAGAAGACCTAACTGGGCCTTCCAGGTACTGATGTCATATAAATAATATTATAATGGAGCCCATTTAATACACGAGTCAGAATGTGTTAAATGGGGAAAGTTATATTCAACAGAAATAAATAATATTATTCCCACTGCCAGGGAAGAAATAGCATGTCAATGGAATCCATAAATCAGGCTGTGTCACTCTCACTTAATCAAATTTACCTTGACATAATTTTACTAAGTATCACCCATGTGTTACCCAGTGTCACCAACTATTTGCATCCTTATGCATAACAGTAATGCAGGTGACATACAGAACAGTCTCGTCTCTCAGGCTCAAAATATATTTGTCACATCTTATTGCTGTCACTTGGCACTTAATATCAGACCTATTAAAGAGTAGCTCTTATTAAACATGATGTTAAGCTAAGAAACCTACACTATTTTCAGTTGTATCATGAAGGAGTGAACGTGCAAACTGCAGTCTCCTTGTGTATTACAGCCGTGTGTGAAGCAGTGCTGAATCCAGGGGGGCTGGAAAAAGTTTGAGGATAGGATTGTCCACTAAAGAGAGCACTACATCAGGTGGGGTCCAGGTAAGCTCAGTTTTTCCCTTCATTTTGCATGATCCTGTATGAGCCATTTCACTGTCCTAATGCCGAGTGTCCGTTTCAGTGATTTATTTGTTTCATCCAGCTGGATTGTACCTTCAGAGGGTTGGTACCACAGCAGGGACGTAGCTGAGACTCCTGGAATGTGCTATCGTATTTATAAGAACAAGCAACACTATAAAAGTATCCTACAGACTTTGATAGTCTCCAATTCATGCAGACCCTGTCAACTTCTGTGAGGGATCTTTGCTCAGTTCTTCTAAAAGCAAAGAAGCAAGATGAGATTTTTTTATTTTTACTGGCACAAAGCTCTCTGAACTTCCAAGTCTGGGCTTGTTGATTTGAGCCAATTTTCTCTTAAAAATGAGGACTGATGCTTTTTCCCTTTATTACAACTGAAACACACAAGTATTTCAGTTTCCAAGCCAAATTTGAATGCCTTCTAAAAAGCTATATGCTGACCCCAGGTCTATAAAAAACTGTTTTATGTAGGCCATCATGTAAGGGACACATTGCTTTTTGTAAGAAAATAAAAAAGGAGGCAATAAGTTACAAATCCCAAAGCAGCTAAGTGAGAGTGGAGGAAAGTATTTTCAGTTTTCAGAAACTGTAAATTGTGGTTTAGTGATCCTGCTGGAACCTAAGGGAAATGAAAAGAAATTGGTGTGAAAAATATTCAAGAGGGAAAAAAAATACAGAGTTGAGAGGAATGGGTTAAGGGTGATAAGAAATTTCTGGAAGGTCTGCATATAAAAATAAATGTCCAGCACTGCGGGCATCCTCAGCACCTCTGCAAACATCAGACCCTTCCTGGAAAGGTGCTGGAGCAGGGGGACCTGTGGCAGGAGAACAAGAAAATGAGATGTGACAGAATTGGAAGGTGACAGCAGGCAAAGCACGAGAGGATCTCTCCTTTGGACGCGGAGAGACAAACACAGATGTGACCACACAGAATCTCAGGGTTCTGCCAGCTCAGCAGAGGGCCAGAGCAGGTCCAGCCAGGGCTCTGAGGAAGGGCTGGCTCGGCTGGCCATGGCAGTGACTCCTACAACACCTGAGCGCCAGGGTTCCCCTCCCTGAGGACATTCCCCAGGCTCCAGGAGTGAGCCCAAGGCAAGGCAGCTCCAGAGAGCACCCGCAGAGGCTCCTGGCGCACAGCATGCCATTGCCTGAAGCAGGATGTGACCTCCAAACCTCTTCTGGTTCTCCATGTGCGTTTCATGCCATTTGTTGAATTCTATTTCTACTCACTGCTTCTGCAGTGCTGCCTTTGAAAGTGGTGTCTGCTTGTAACAGCAATTATGGAATATTCAATTTCTGCGTTTTACAATTCTGCTGAATTTTGTTCAAGAATATATTTCATGCAGTGTTGTTTTTCTCTCTTGATTGGGAGATCTGGCCTATAAATCATATTTCCAGAACATCTAATCATCTAATGAGCTTCAGATTATAATTTGTGGAAACAGGTGCCCTTTCAGAAGGAAAAAAAGAAGACATTTATGCAAATATTTCTTCTAAAAATGAATTTGCTGTCTATTCACAAAAATGCAAGGAAACTTTATCTCTGTGGTTTCCTTGTTCTAATTCATTTCACAAATAAATTTAAGACAGCTAGCAAACTGAGAAAAAATTATCCTTGTTGAGGTGTTATTTCATTCAGTTTTAAATATTAATGTATGATGTTGCATCGTTATGTAGCACTCTTCACAAAGATGATATAAACCATTTGTTAAAGAAAATATGAAGCTTCTGAAAAATCTGCTCATAAATGTTTACAAGAGAGATCATAGGTAGAATTATAGGAAAGGCAAATGAAGAATAGATGAGCCTAGGGAACCCTGGGATAAGACATGGTTGGCAAGCAGCCCAAGCTGGATTTCTAAATGATGACCTTCTTTTCCTTGAAATCATATTTTTGCATTTCTAAGCCACACCATCCCATGATCAAAGTGCCTGTACCTTCAGTCTGTATATGAAGTGGGTGTACATAGTGAAACACATAAAACCAGCAAGCACAGGGTCACTGAATGGCCTGGGTAGGAAGGGACCGTAAGGACCCCCTGATTCTATCCCAAGCCATGGCAGGGACCTCTCCCACTGTCCCAGGCTGCTCCCAGCCCCAGTGCCCAACCTGGCCTTGGGCACTGCCAGGGATCCAGGGGCAGCCACAGCTGCTCTGGGCACCCTGTGCCAGGGCTGCCCACCCTGCCAGGGAACAATTCCTGCCCAATCTCCCCCCCAGCCCTGCCCTCGGCCACTGGCAGCCAGTCCCTGTGTCCTGCCCCTCCAGCCCTTGGCAATTGTCTCTCTCCATCTTCCCTGCAGCTCCTCCAGGCCCTGCAAGGCCGCCCTGAGCTCAGCCCAAAGCTTCTCCTGTGCAGGTGAGCAACGGCAGCTGTGCCAGCCTTTCCTGCCAGCAGAGCTGCTCCATCCTCTGCTCCTCCTGCTGCCTCCTCTGGGCTCACACCGACAGTGGATGGCATTTTTCAGTGTCTCTACTGCAATTTGGAAGAACTGCAAATCTGTGAAGTCCTGAAAGCCCGTCCCCTTGCTGTGGCTTGGCTGCTGGAGGTGGCACACATGGTGTGCTGGAACAAGGGAAGGATGTGCTGAGAGCAGAGCAGAGAAGGGAGAGGAACATACAGGCTCCCACCCCACAGCTGTGTTTCATGGCGCAGTCTTTGGTAAATCCCAACGCAGCCTCCTGCTCTCCAGACCCCTCTGGTGTGGCAGGCAAAGCCAAGGCCAACCTCCCTCAAAATCTTAATAAAGAGGAAGTGAATTGATGTCCGCTGGGAAATTCCCTGCGGAACAAGCCAGTGGATTTTCTTACCTGTTCCCTTTGGGGAATTATAAGAAAACTCCCCACACCCACTGAGGCTTTCTGCTTGTTTGTACCCTGCTCATTGAGCTCACCCCGGGCCCCACAAACATCTCACTTGCATAGCTCATTGCTACCATATAAAGACTTTACTGAGTTTTCTGAACTAGATTTGGGCTTTATTATCTGTTTGCCAAATGACAGGCAATATTAATGCCACTGTTTTCTTGCAACATACAAATTATAGAAATCTAATTTCATTACAGCAGTTGAATTAATTGTGTGTAATATGATGTTGAGGGTTTTGCTACACAGGAAGAAAAGCAAATTAAGGTGGCAATAAGCATAATTGAAATCCTTTACTTGTTTAACAATTATATTTTTTGCCTTCTCTTTATATTTGTTCTTCACAGTTTTGGTTGTCCTACTGTTAATTCCAGCAAAAAACAAGTCTTCCAGATTTGTAGCTGTTTTGACATGCCACTGTTAGCTCACTGAAATGTGACAAGTGCAGAAGAGAACTTCTGATTGGATTCTATTGCAGTATTATGCTATGCCTACCAGTAAAAAATGCAGAGAAAATTGAATCCTAAAATTATCTGCCTCTCTTCCATTTACTCTCCAAGCCATTTCTTCTATTTTTCAATTATCATGTGGTAATAAATGTGTCATAGTGCAAGATGAGACCTCCATGGAATACAGCAACACTGAAGAGAGAATGGAAAATTCAAGAATATGCAAACTTGTTTGGATGCAAATTTGGTCATTATATTGAATGGAAATATAGGAGCTTGATGCAGGTCGTCACACACACACAAACACACACTCACACTTTGATCAGAAGGCATGAACTAAAACTTTATTTGAAAGTCTGACTCCAATATATAGTATCTGTACAAAGGCCAGGGATTGTGGGAGAAGGTTGACACCTCTCCCCATCCCGTTGGTTAAGACAACTGTCCATCAGCTGTCCATAGCTCTAAGAACAGGAATGAAAACTACCTTGAAGTTATGATAAACATTTGCCAGTGTTTACAGACCAGAGCATGAGAAAGAACCTAAAACATGAAACTGTGAAACAGAAGAGAAGGCTGAAAAAATCAGGGTGACAGGAGCTGGCGAGAAGGGAAGTAGTAAAGCTCTAGGAATTTCCTGTGCTAACAAAAGAGTCCTCTGCCACATCTGCTACTGTGCACCAGAACATGCCTCTTCCAGAGGATCTTCCTCTTCTGAGACCCATTAGGAGGTTTATGAAGCATTTGATTCTCTCTGTGGGTTTATCTGGGAATTAGTTGGGGCACAGACACTGGATAAAAGCCATTGCCTTTGGAATCAGTGATTAAATTTATATTGGCTTCTGTACACAGCCAGGATTTCTGTCTTTGTACCAATCCCCTCGATGTCTGAATCCCACTATCCATTGTTTTCTTTACCTGTCTCTGAATTTGTCCCCAGGAATGTCACACACAAATACAGCTCCCATCGTGCTGTTAGCGTCACCCTCTCCTATGATATGTGAATTTCCGAGTAGAAATTTTGAGAGAAGAAAAGAGTTCTCAGATTTTCAATTTATCTGTAACCTGGAAGGAAAATGACTGTAAGTTTTGGAGCTTCTGCAGCTAATTCTAGGGGGAACAGTTTGCCAGCATTGGAATCACGAGGAACCAGCTTGTGGGGGCTCCAGACATCATTTAGCCTTGCTGAGCAGAGTTCTCTAGAGAACTCTCATATGTTTTCAATATGCTAGTCAAGGCTCCGTGGCAGATACTCCTTCCAAATGTACTTCTGCCTAAAAATGCACCAATATTCTTAAATAATGTCCTGGAACTCCAGGATGCTGCAGCCTCTCCATTGTTTTACTGCAGGAGCTGGATCCTGCCTTAGGTAAGGGTATTTATTTTGTGTGCCCACTGTTGAGCCTGGGACACCTCTGCTCATCTCCTGGCCTCACTGTGCCTTCCCTCCCCTTCTTTGTTGACTCTGCTCACTCAGGGAAAGAGGAGCTGGCTTCACTTCCAAAGGTCAGTTCACAAAATCTGAATCTTTTTGCTAATTTTAAGCAGTTGCCAATTTCAAGCCAGCTTTAATAGCAGTGGGGCATCTGATTTATCTGATGAGCTCTGGCAAGTGAAGATGCTGAGACAGTTGTGGCCTGTCCACTTCCCTGATACTTAGGGACCTTTGCTTATTTTTGTAAATCCAAAGATGATCTACAACATCGTGTGTAAATTCATCATCTGGCTGCAAGAGGGATGAGCAGCATTAAAGGAGCTGCCTGAGGTGTCATTGTAGGACACAAAAAATGAGACTCTAAATATTTTTCAGAAGGCAATGAGCATAGAGAAGGCTTTATTGTCTAATTCTTAGTACCTTTTATAAGGTGTTCCGATACAGACTTAACGTGATTGGTGAATAGAAACGACACCTCTCTAATCCCCTTGGTTAAACTGGAGAAACAGAACTAGAAAGACAAACACCACCTGGGGAAAGATTGTTTTGAGAAAAGAATAGTTGTTTATCAAGATTGTTTTGAGAAGAAGCTTCTTTGAGATATTTTTCCCCTTGGGAAAAGTTAGCAGCTGCTAGCAGGATAAAATCTCTCAGACTCAAAAATATCAGGCCCACACTAAGGCATGGACCTGGCTGTGTGTTTACAGTGGCCATGAATAAATCTAAGCTGGAATTCCAAAGAAAGGTCCTCAGATAGAAGAGGCAGGGCGAGAGATAACCTACAAGTGGAGGTTCACAAACTAATTTGAAGATGTACTTGATAATGATGAGCTATGTGGCGCGATCATGTGAGAGCAGTAAGGTGAAAATTAGGTGTTATAGGAAGTACTTTAGTGTTTCTGCACTCCAAAGATGCTCTTTCTGGAGACTCCTCCAGGTCCAACAAACTGTGGGAATTGTCTGGGCAGTGCAAACAGAAACCTGAGATCATGTAGGACAGCATGACCTAGCCAATGCACTGGGATGTGGAAATGCAGATTTCCTGGCTAAAACCAGAATCCGAGAATCTTTACCTGCCCTTAGATTTTTGGACTGTGTACAGCTTTCCTGCAAGGAGCTGGCCAACCCTTTTTGGGTGGCTGCACGTGAGGAAAGAGCAGGAAAGGAACAAAACTAATCTTTTAGTCAAATTCTCTATCACACGAGTTCATGATAAATCAAATGAAGAGAATAATGTGGAAATGGGATGACAGTAATAGGATACTGGCCCACTGATTCCAGCATAACTCTTTCTGGCTGATACCATGTCAGCAAGAGCGGAATTAATCTGAGACATTTTACAGAATGCACTTGTAAGTTTTGAGAAGGTTTAGGGCAAACCAATTGAAGTCTAGTACTTCCAGGAGCAGAAACTTATTTACTTTAATTCTTTCAACACTAGAGAGAGTGAGAATGAACATAGAATGAACCTCTAAAAAAATCCATTATTTCCTATGAATTACGTTCTTTCTCATCTGAAAAAAAAAGCAAAACCAAACCAATCCCAAATTAATTTGAATAACATTTTTCACTTTACTTCCAGGGGAGAACTATTGCTAGAATGACATTCCTGGACATGTAAATACTAGACCTGCATGCGATCAGTTATTTTTTCGTCCTTCAGCAAGTCTCAGAACTTTTGTTTGTGGCTTCATTGCTGAATTTGAGAATCCTCAGCTAAACCCTGGGGAGCCTTGGAGGGCAGAAGGCAGTGATGGCAGTGAATAAGTTTCCAAGTGACCCAGGCTTCTTTCCCCTGTGGCTCATCAGAGTTACCCAGGGGTGCAAGAAAGGGACGTGTTCACTTCAGGGGAGACCACATGGAGAGCTGAGGAAATAATTCAGGTTCTGTGCCACTGCCACCTTCTGCTGATTGTTAGATGTGGTTCTCTGCTTGTAACCTGGATAAAGTTAGTTCTCCCTCAACCAGGCTATTTCTTCATTTAGCCTGGTTAGAGACAAGTTGCAAAGAGGCAACCCAACAAAGTCCTTGCCCAATGCTATTATCTGTAAAGGCTCATTGTAAAGGCTGATTTTTATTTCATTTAAAGCTTCCAGTGGGAAAACTTCACACAGCAAGGTTGGGAAGACAGCCCCCTTGCTATTGTTCTCCACTTTTGATTTGCTGTGAAAGGATGCTCTATTTTAAGAATCATGATTGTCTTCTTTAAAGGGCAATTTTAGGACTGTTCTCTTCAAGCAGAAGTAGATGGAGGTGGAGATAATAAATCCAGCAAAGTACATTATAAAGGCCTAATAAATGTTAGGGAATGTACTTTAGCCTAAGGGGATCAAGACCATTCTCCCTGTGTCTCTCTTACACACACATTCCCTGATCATAACAAGATGAAGTACAGATTTTATTGCATTTGTGTGACTATTCTAGCCTAGATCAAAAACAGGGCAGTGGAATAAATACACATCTAAATTAAAAGAAGATTTTCAAATGCTTTAGCAAAGCATTTTTCATCTGACACCTTTAAGCCACTGCCTCAGCAGAATGGATCTTGAGAGGAGATTAGTTTTTGGAATTTGCCACCACACGCATCAAGTATTGTTTAAATTAGATTTGATTAAATACTTTTCAGGCTTAAAAACAACAGGATTGCTTGTAGAATTATAATTCTAGATTTACCTGCTGAATCTTGTTAAGGGGATGGCAATGAAAATGTGTGGAAATGTAGTATGTTTGTGGTCACCTTACAAGGAGTGGGCTTCTTCCATTGCATTTTTGGGAATTTCCTGTCAGCCCTAAGTGGTTTCTCAGCTTTGTTTACTCTATTTTTTAAATCAGTAATTTACCAGATCATTTTAAAATTCCATAAATTAAAAAGTAAACTCCTTTCACTTCATGAGTAATGCACACTGTCAGTAAAACACATTGCTTACAATGCAGTCACAACTAACGTCATCTTATGCTTGGACTTGTGGAGAACAGAAAGTACCAGAATTTAACAAAAACATCCCAAAAAAACCACTAAGAAACCAAACCAAACCAAGCCAAAAAAACCAAAACAAAACACCACCACCGCCCAAACCCAAAAAACCCAACTAAGCCAAAAAAACTCCAAGAAAACCAACCAAACACACAACAGAAAAAAATCCACCACATTTTGTGTGTTTTTCAGATCAACCTCAAAATGAAAAGTTTGAGTTCAGAAATATTTGTTTTGCAAATAGATTGTAGGCAAATGTATATTGCTCCCTGAAATCATCTTGTGTGGAGGATGTTTGCCCTCCAGGCATAAACTCCTTAAGGCTCTTAGCAGTTGTGGCACCTTTGGCTTCAGCAAATGGAAAAGTCTCATTTTATTTTTTCACACATTTAATGGTGTTCATAAAAAGTAACTCCTTTTCATCAATTGAGCAAATTTCTGAATAGAAAGAGCATAAATTTATACATTTACATGATAGCCTCAGTGATGCATTTATAGAGGGAAGGTGTTCTTAGGAAGTCAGTTTCTAGGTGTCCTTTCTCTCCCATTTATTGCAAGCTCGGGAAAAGTAACCAGGAACATTTTAGGGTACTTAAAGATAACTTTAAAGGCATGAAAGGAATCAGGCTCGATGGCAAACTATTTGTAAAACTGCCATTTTTGAAGTGTTCTTACTGTTTGGACACTGAGTAGTTTAAAAGGTTCCCATGATGCTATAATTTAGTAAGATTTCTGGAGTCTGTCTGTGAATATAAAATGCACCTTACCTTTCACTCTTTTTTTCTAAAGTGAAGTTATGACGTTCCCTTCTCAAGTGAAGTTAGGAAGACAATTGCCAAGGGCTGGAGGGGCAGGACACAGGGAATGGCTGCCAGTGGCCGAGGGCAGGGCTGGGTGGGAGATTGGGCAGGAATTGTTCCCTGGCAGGGTGGGCAGCCCTGGCACAGGGTGCCCAGAGCAGCTGTGGCTGCCCCTGGATCCCTGGCAGTGCCCAAGGCCAGGTTGGGCACTGGGGCTGGGAGCAGCCTGGGACAGTGGGAGGGGTCCCTGCCGTGGCTGGGGTGGCACTGGATGGCAAATAATCCAGATTATTAAATTAATGTTCCTTCCAATGCAGGCCATTTGGTGATTCTGTGAAATTGAATTATTCTGTGTGCACATCTCAGTATTCCCATCCTATGAGCCCTTTTTTATTCATTCCTTCTATAGGACAGCTTTTCTTTGATACATTTTGCAGAAAGGGATGACAGAAAGGGTACAAATATCTTACCTGAGTACAGGAGCAGGAATACAAAGGGCTCTTCCTTTGAAGAACACATTAAGTTGTGAATTAGAGTCCAGAGTACTCTGCTGCCTTCTTCACCATCCTGCCCAGCAGCTTACAAATGAGGATATAAAAGTGCAAGGAAGAAGAGATAGATATCAATGTCCAGGAAGATCTGTGCCAGGCACAGTGGTTCCATGTTTGTGCTGTGTTGGGAAATGGTGAGAGAGCATTTTATCTATGACATTTAATGGAGTAATTTCTTTACCACGCTGGAAATCCCACTGAGGAAGCCCATATTTTGTCAGCCGAACTTGGGAAATGAGCACATTGCAAACCTTCAGGCCATACTAGCTGTCCCTCCCAAAGGGAAGACAAGGAACAGATTAAATAAGGCGCCAAAATCTGCACAGGATACACAATATTGCAATCCTTGGTGTCCAGCTGATGCACTTTTATTGAAGCTTCCCTCAAATTTTTCAGTGCTTTTTCTCACTTTGGTATATCAAAGGTCTATTATATTGGCAGTGTGATGTGGGCTCAACATTTCTGAGCCTGAATTTCAGCTTGCTAACCATTGCTGGTTCCTTTCCCAAGGGAAAGCTGTCAGCAGTTTTCTCTTTTCAAAACATCTCTCTCCGTTTCTCAGCACAGGACAGGCTCAGCAAACAGTGTTCCCTTTCCCATAACAACTGTCCCCAGGGGTTGTTTCCTATTCCTGAACCAATGGAGAGCAGTGTCAGTGCCATGGACCAATAACAGACCTTTTTACACAGCGTGTTCTAAAAGAAACTGTTGGGATTGTAACTAAAGCCTTCTTACTCTCCTGACAGCTCCGTGGAGTCAATCTATTCTGTGTCCTACCGTGACAGTGTAAAACACACCTGTTAACAGCATTCAGCTTAGCTTTTGCTTTTGTGTGGTGGAAGCATCATGGGTTTTTTGGTTTTGGAAAGTATTGAGTGATTGTGCTGCCCAGTCAGGCCACAGATCAGGGATAAAGCAGGCCTGTCTCCAAAGAATGACCTTTTCTTAGGTCAAATTTTGATTGCCTCATGGAACTTGATCTTGTAAATCTGGAAAACGTAACCTCTTTCTTTTAGGAATCTACAATTCAGTAGTAAGTGGCTGGGGGCCTGCCATTAATCATTCATGAGTATCAGAAAGAATATTAAATTAGAGATGCGCTCTGGGACACTTTAATATTTCTAAACATGACAAGGTTTTGATGACTGTAAATAGTAAACAGTGACACATTCAACTTTAGGCAATAAAACAACAAATAATATGTACAGGTATAAAGTGTTTAAAGTGGATACAAATTTTAAATATCTCTGAATTAACTTTATATTCCTGATATGTTGGGATGAGGTTTGCAATCACCATTAGTATATGCAAAAGCTTTTTGTTTTCCTTTTCCATTTCTATTTCCATTTCCCTTTGCATATAAAAGCTCAGGTGAACTGATTAATACCCAAGTAGATGAATGCTATTTATCTAAATACAAACCCAGGTATTACTATTTGTGAACATATAGGTATTTAATTACCGATGTGATTTCAGCTTGATTTGGAAGCATCATTTTATTTCACATCCCATTTTACTCCTACATATGGCAGATTCCTCTTTTCTGGCCACCCTAGCTCCATGGCTTGGGGTTCACCTTACAGCAGAAACATTGTCAGTCTTGACTGCTTTGGAGTGAAAAAAGGAAAAAGTGAAAAAAGGTGTAATAGTCACAGTGGATTGTTCTACTTCTGAGGATAGTTCTCCTGCGAGGGGTAAAATAGTTGCCTAATTCCCATACCTATGCTATGCTAAGTTTTAAAGATCAGTGTCACAAAAATTGTTTGTATTCCAAGTGAATAATAACTTAATTTCTGGAAAACTGTATCCTTACTAGGATTTTTTAGGAAGCTTGTGATACTGTGGTCCAAGTGGTACAAACAGTGGCTTAGCGGTAAATAAATCAATGATGCTTCTCAATTCAGTGGGCATAAGAAAGAAATAAAACTCTCTATCTGTATAGTTAAGATGGGAAAATTCTCTTTTGCCTGCATTTGTGCTTTGCTGAAGGCAGTCAGATGTGTTGCAACAAGGTTTTTTTGTTACCACATCTGTTAATTTATGCTGTGACATTGGTTTTTATTTACATTATTAAAGACATTTTTCTTTACTTTTTGTTTACATTTTTGAAAGTATGGCAACGACATTGAGATGTCCTATAAAATCTTCTGGAGAATCCAACCTGCACATTCAGAGAAACAAATTGATCACATGCTCTTAATAACTGGAAAAAAATTGACAACTGCAAGCCATTCCCAACTGTTTTTTCCTTGAGCCTGCTCACTCAATAAATCCATCTTGGTCTTCTTAATGCTCTGAGAAGTGCAATTAGTACAAGGCTCCCCTGCAAGTGAAAGATGGATAGGTGTGTGGAGAATTCAGGGAAGGAGCAGAGGAAGGAGATATTAATGTGGAGCAGGAGCAATCCACGGCAGCTGCAGTCAATCTTCTGAGCTAAACAGCTGAGCATTAAAAGTGACGGAGACACTCCAATCATATTTGCTGTAGTAAACTCTTCCCACCCACTGAAATTAAAGGCACTTCTCACAACTGTAACATTTCTGCAGTTCTTTAGGGCCCAGAGAATGAGAATGGTGCAAAACACCCCCCTACATTTACTCAATACTGAAAACCTGGTTTTATTTTGAATGGCTTCTGAACATAAATCATATTGTTTGCAAGAGAAACACTTTTGAGAATTTTATTCCAGGCCACTGGAATACTACAGTCCCTTAAGGCAAAGACTTCAGTTTCAGTTATGTTGAACAGAAACGTGGCAACAATTAAGTGTAAAAATCTAAAAGGGTTTGGGTTTGTTTTTTTTTTTCTAACAAGCCATTTCTGTTATTTTCTTTTAGGATGTCAGCTCAGTTTCCCGAATCACTTTCTTTAGCTATTTTTTGCTCCAAGGAACTCCAGGCTGGTGGCAGCATCATCCACATAGACAGGGGCATGCAATGTGTGTCAGCACATTTTAGAAGGAAATAATCACTGTTGGCTTCCTTGGGTGGTTCTAGAGGTGCCTCTGAATTTTCAGTTTCCCTGTGGGACTTTGCCAAATCAAAAAGACTGGGTTTGTATTTTGATGGGGCTTCATGTGAAATTTAGGGGCAGAAATCAAATCACAGTTCTGGGCATTCAATGAAAGAAATGAAAGTTTAGAAGGAGATTCACCCGGAGAAACCAGGCATTTTAGGTAGCCGCCGAATGAAAAAATCCTGGTGTAGAATTTTACATTTAGATGCATCTGTTCTGCCCACATCCAGCTTTAAATCTGACCCTGAGAATCCAGCCTCCAGGGAACCTTCCTCTTGAAAGGAAGCCAGTGGGATGGACTCATCTTGTCCAGAGGAGCTCCCATTTTGAATGATGCACGATACTGCAAACACTGCCCATTCTAATATTCATTCATGCTTGCCAGAACCTGCCTGGAACAGCAGAAACTGCATTGATCATGGAACTTGCACCCAGACACCTTCTGAAAGTGGAGATAAAGAGAACTCACTTGTGCCCTGAGCATCATGACCGTGTTTTTAACAGGTAGAATGACAGACTGATTTTGTCATGTCAGTGATGGCCTGTTCAGTATTGATGGCAAAATGTTTGTGCTTAATGATGCTCATAAATGCCATTTTTTAACTTGTCTTTTAGGGTCTTTTGAAGTATAAATATTCCCTTGTTTTCTTTCATTTTCAGAGGTGCAGATAATATTTTGATTTCTGACAAGTACTCTACCTGTGATTGAAAGTGGAGAGTGTGACAAGGTACTGGTTGCTAGATAGAACAAGTGATATGTTACTTAGATAAGAATATCAGCTGATGTTTTTATAAATGGCCTAAATTCACACAAATATGGTTTCAATCCTGCACTTGAAATTTGGTTCAAGCAGTCCCATCATTCTTGAATCTCACTCTAATTTGAGACTTATATTTTCTATCAGTCCTACTGCAATAATAGTTCTTCCACTTAAAAATTTAATCCATCTTAATTCAAGAAAATGTCAGTTTAGTGGTAATCTCTGGCTCCAAATTATGCCCTTTAGCTTCTCTTTCTCTCTGGCAGGATGACAATGCCAGAATTGAATCATGTCTTTGGCGAGCAGTTTGCCCAACTGCAGCTCTCTGAATGAAAGCCCAGACCTTGTTTTATTTTTCCATGCTGCCGGTGTTTCCCAGCTCACACAAATTTCTGTACCCAGGGAATTCAACCCTCAAAAGCAGCAGATTGACAAGTGGCAGTCACATAGGGCTGGAGCATGACTTAGATGGTAGTTTTTGGTAAAAATCCAAGCAATGGATTCTGATTGTTTATAATATTTTACTTCCAGTTTGGGATTTTTTTTTTTTTTTTAACTTTGGCAGATTCTGAATAACATCAGGTCAGAATAGCTTGAGGGATCAGCTGCTTTGTTGGAATGAAGCAGAGATCTGGCCCTGCCTGGCTGACTTGCCTTCTGGTGCTCTCATGATGTTTGCAGACCCTGTCTTGTGTCTTTACACATTTCCACTCCTCACAAGGGAAGATATAGTCCAAGGGGAGTGCAGAATGCCTGGTGAGGTTTTACTGGAGCCCTCACGCTGCTCCAGACAGGTCAGTGCCCACTCTGCCCCTGGAGCTGTGTGCAAACAGAAGAACAGGTCAGAGAGCTGCAGTATCCTCAAAAAAAGGTTAATTGCTCCTAAATAGCTGAGAGTTCCATGTCTTACCTTGCAATCTGAGAGTGTCCTCATTATAGAGCACCTCTCACTTTCCCGGGCTCCACTGTGAGTGTCTTTGCTGGAATTCCTGCTGGGACAGCTGCAGGGATAGCAATTTTTAAGTCAGAACGTTCTTCCTTGTATCTATTTGGTGGCTGAATTTAGTTATTCATAAAAGGCAGTTGTTGTGTTTCCAGCAGAGATTTAAAAGTGCTAATACTCCAAACACAGTAATGAATACTTCTTTTTCCTGTTGTCAGGGAAATCAGGGATACCACCAGAGCTTGGGTCTTGGAAGAAAAGGGAAAGTAGTGAGCAGTCCAAAGGACAGGAGCTTGGAGCAGCAGTGGTTTTCAAGTTATTGGTCTGCATCCTCTGGGAGTCTCACAACCACTTGTAAAGTGATGAGAAAAGGAGAATAAAAAAAAAAAAAAAGGTTTTTTTTAGCACTTACCTATTAGCATCAGAGGTTTGCAGTTAAAATATATTTCCCTGAAACCAACAGTTAACAATGAATGTTCTTTCTTCATCTTTTATTCCATGCAATACTCTGAGAAAAAGTTGCCCCTTCCCCAATAATAGGATTTAAACAGAATTCAAAACCTGAAACATGAAAAGCAGGATGGCTAACAGAGGACTAAATCAGCTGAGAATAGTGCTGTAATGACCTTAATTACATGGGGAATTTATAATTATTTTATATTGTTTTTAAAAAAAATCTAGTGTTGAAGACTCTGCAGGGAATGAATAGTCTCAAAACCAAACTGCTAGTAACATTTAATACATGCACCCAAAGAACAATTATCCCCTTAAGCTTTTGTAAAAAACTGAGGAAAGAGAAAAACGGGGAAATAATACACTGTATATCATAATATAGTTGTGTGCTTAATTATAATTATTAAGAAGGAATTGAAAATCATCTGCTATCCCTCTCTGCAGTTTTATGCACACGTTGAATACTTTTTAGCTGCATTATCTTGTACATAAATGCACAAAGGCATTTATCAGCCTTTCTGTGTTAACAAAGGTGGGAATTAATAGCTCTTGTCTTCAGCTAAAGCTCATTTACTGTCGAAATCCAAGCAGGTACTAAACAGTGAGGGGCCAGATTCTGCTCCGGGATGCCACTGCGGGTGAGGAGTGACCCAGAGGGACCCAGGGTGGTGAACCCTCCTCCGCCAGGTGTAACTCAGGTCAGGGTCTGGGCTCAGCTCGGTGAGCAGCAGCAGGAGCGGGTGCAGAGCGCCGTGCCGGGAGGAGAGGAGCCCCTGGGTGACCCTCGGCGGGCTGGGTGCACAAATCTGGAGCATTAACCAGTCTCGTTTTTAAGGTTTCCCAGTTTGTCTCTGCCCATGGATCAGGCAGCTGCTCCTCAGACTTTATGGCAGTCCTGGGGAGAGAGAGCTGTGAGTTTGCTTGCTGCAGGTTAATCGTGAGCTTAAAATCCTACTCCCCATGCCCTTCCTCTTAAAAACACATATTGCAAATTTGTATTCACTCTTTTCCTCCTTGAGCTCTGCATAGGCGTTGTGAGCTCCCCAATGATGTCCTTGGGGTTTTGCATCCATCCTAACATATGGCATGTGTGTGAATCTCTCCTCAAATTTATGGGAGTTTATGTGTGATTGGGAGCAGTTAACGGGGTGAATTGCTGAATCATGGAACAATTATGGCAGGAATTCTCTGGATTTTGTTTTTCTACAAATGATATTGTACTGTGTTGCATTCGCTTCAGCTCTTGGCAGGGCTGCTGAAAAGTTAAGTTACAGCTGGTGCCATCTGGTAACTTTTGAAGTGTGTTTTTGGTGCCTAATAATTCTTTGTTTATTCTT
Source organism: Donacobius atricapilla (assembly GCA_013397315.1). NCBI lineage: Eukaryota > Metazoa > Chordata > Aves > Passeriformes > Mimidae > Donacobius > Donacobius atricapilla. The sequence continues at coordinate 292,525 of WBMY01014433.1, forward strand.
TATTTGTGACCTGATCTGCAGCCTCATAGAAAATACAGTCACCCTTCCGCTGTTGTCCTCCTTTGTCTCTCTGTTAAAGGTTATTTTCTTCAAACGAAGCCAAGGCTGACTCGGGGTGCAGCTGGCTCCCTCATGCAGAAAGAGCTGCAGGAATTCCCCTCAGGTTCTCTGTCCCACAAAACAGGTGAGGCTGAGGCCATGCTCTTGCCAGACAATTGTCTCAGTCACTGCACTGGGTGGGAACTGACTGCATCCAGAGGAAAGCTAAACATCTGAAAGGATGTTAAAGGCAACAGGCAAAAAAAAAGTGGGATAAAAAATGATACCAGCTCACTGAATGCAGGAGACCCCTGTTGTGGGGCACTGCTGAGCTAAAATCATTTGAGGCTGAAAAATATCAGGGAAAGCACTGCAGTGAGCCTGCTCTGTGTCAGCTGCTTGCAGGGATGGGACACTGGGTTAGGAGGACCTTTGCTTTGTCCCGATGTAGTTCTCATTATGTTCATACATTGAAAATCAGCTTCTGAAATTGAACTAGGAAAAAAAGCAGAAATTAAAGAATAGTCATCTGCCCATCTCTGTATTTAAACAGGCAAGGTTAATTGACAATTGACATGCATTTACAGTGCTTAGGCTGAGCAGGAACAATACTTGAGAACTCCATTTCTATCCTACATCCTTTTAACTTCCTTCTTTTTCCATTCATCTAATGTCAAATGAGTTCTTGGGTTCTTTTTACAGCTGGTATGAAAAAGTTTCTGCATCTCTCTCTCTTCCTTTAACTCTGAATTTAACCTCAGCATTCTAACCTGTCCAGTAACATCTTCCTGAATAATGTGCCAGAAGAACATCTCCCTGGTGCAGCTAACACAAAGCTGCAATCATGAAAAATGGGCTGCTATTTTGTAGAGCTGAAGACTGGAGTGCAACAGATGATCTTTCTCAGTGTGGCAGTTCGCACAGCCACTGGAAATTCTGTCCTCCAGAATTCAGTTAAAGCACAGCAAAGCCTGCAGAAAAAAATCCCCCTCAATTAAGATCTGGCAGATTTACCTCTTAATTTGTCTCATGTCCCACAAGTTTTCTGTGCCTTAAGTGACTTTAGACATGGGAGTTTTAGCAGTAATTAGCAAGGACTTATGCCATTAGTCTCTGACACTCTCTTTGCAAAGCCACACAGACCTGGAAAATGGGAGCAAACAAATGGACAGCCCAGGAGTGAAAAATGTACAGCACAGAGTTCACCTGTATAAAAGACTCTTTCAAAAACGGTCTGGAAGATGGTTACAACAAATTACTCCCCTTCCAAGCCCCTTGGGTAGGCAGCCTTATCAATCCAAAGGGTGAACTCTGAGGTTAAAATAATGTGATCTGAACTGCATGGAAGATAGATGGCTGCTTGGGAAGGAAACTTGGGTTGGAATAACTTTGATGGCTGTTCTGCCTTATCTGATCCCACACGCAGCAGGATCAGCCTTGCGTACGTATCCTTGTTTGCCTGAACACCTCCAGTGTGTAAGAGCTGCTCCCTCATTTCCATCATGTCCATTTGATGAAATTTTATAATGGTAATTTCCTTTTTCAACATTATAGGATGATATCTTAGTTGTGACTTTGCTGTTTTATTAACTTGGATAAATGCTGCCATAGAAACAGGTGTTGTGAGCACTGCAGTCCAATTTACATAAGAAATTTCCAACCTAACATGAGGACAGCATGTGCTAACTCATGGAAACAGGGTCTGTGCTCATTTCTTTGGGCCTTTTACTGGTTCCAGAAAGGATGGAGGGTTAGCATCTGGTTCAAGGGCTGCTGCTGTTGGGAGAACCAGTGCTGTTAGTGAACCTTTAAAAATTCTGAGACTAAATTTCATACTTCAAATAGAGTATAGACACAGGGGTTTTTTTGGTTGTGGGATACAAGGAAGTCATTGTTCCTTGTTGGGGATAAATCAATTTTTGCAGCAGAGAGAGGAAGAAAGGAGAAAGCCATTTTGAGTATGGAGCAGTGAGTAAGCAGCCTCAGAAAAGTGTGGGTGAGTCACTGTGCCTCCCTAACTCCCAAAGGTGTTATTTTTCCTTCAGATTTAAACAGGCAGGGTTAATTTGGCTGTAGTGTGTGGCAAACGCCTGTGTATTTGTCCCCATTTTTCCCCCTCACCCACTTCTGCATCCTGAAAGGATTTAGTTGTAGAATGTGTTTTATCCCTGCACATCTTGAACTTGCACAAGCCAGTGACAAAGTGCCCCCCTCCCTCCTGTGCCATGCAGTGCTGTATCAGCCAAGCCACCACCCTGGAAACAACCGGGCTGCAGCAAAGGAAAGTGCCACTGAACGGATAAGAGTGGATTACAGTGAAAATGATGAAAATTAAGGCACATTTTTCTAACAAATTTCCCTAATGAATAATTCATTTCCTAATAAACAAAAGGGCTGCCAAGGACATGACAGATTGGGGATATAGCACTTGAGTTATTGGACGTGGCAGACAGGTCACAACTTTTATTCATGTTAATAGCTAACCACCTGTCAGATAAATTGGGAAGCAGATACCTCCAGAGCAGAGCCAGCTCCCCCTCAGAGCTGTGAGGAGGGACCAGGAGAAGAGCCAGCCTCGCTGGCCATCGTGCCATCATGAAAGATGCCTGCCCCTCTCCCTTCTCACTAGATCTCTGTGGGGATATCCACTGGTTAGGAAAGCACTGGAAATGCTGTTACTTGTTTTGGTAAAGACATCTCCAACCAGTCCCTACCTGCCTGTGGCAAGCACAAAACTGCCTCTTGGAAGAGAGGTCATCACCTGCAGAGCCAAAGAGGGACATGCACAGCTCTGCAGCCCAGCCTGGGAATGCACTGGTGCTTATCGAACATTTGGCAGCCCCAGAGCTGCCCTGAGAGATAAGGAAATCTGTCACAGATCTGAGTTAGCTGGACACCGTATGGCGCTTCTCATTTTGTGTTTGCAAACTCGGAGGGGTCATAAAAGATATTTCCAACATGTTTTCCCATATGTGAAAGGAAAGCCAGAACCTAGTTGAATTTCCAAAGAAAAGAGGTGCCCCCTTCTTTGAAGTGGTCCCATAGGTGCTTTCAGAAAAGTAGGAGAGCTCTCCACAGCTCTCCACTTAACTGAGCTGATCAGATAACTGATCCATTCCTAGCAGCTCTAATTTCAGTTTCTTCCTCTGCCTGCCAACATTTGAATCTACCCTACCATTAAGGACTTACAGAATTGATTTTCATCTTACTCTCCACTCTGTTGAATCTGTTTCACTTTACACAGAATAATTAAATACTCGGTAAGTCCCAGAGAAAGAGAACAAGAATGTAGATTACCCTGCAGCCCCATGATTAGTGCATTCTGACAGAAGCTGTCATCAGCTACTTGTGCCTGCTGCTCCTTTAAAAGAAAGGCCTTTAATCCAGCATTTTCACTTGCAGGTGGTGCTTTAAACCCAGACTGATGTGATGCCAGCTGTCATATCCACTTCCCGGGGTTTTGGTGGGACCTTGTTCATGATGTTATTTCAAGAACAAAGTTCTAGATGAGCTTTTATAACTACCATGAATGTTTCAGCAAGGACTCTTCTTGGACACGAAGGAAGGAGTCAGACTTTTTCAAAGGACAGTTCAGGCCTGAGGTAGTTCCACTGCTCTCTGAAGGTGTCCATTCCTTCACCCTATGAGAGGTTTGGGTATCTGCTGTCCTTTGCAGTTTATTATAGCAAGATAGTAACTGAAGCTTTTTAAAAATATTTTCTCAAATTATTTCAAAGTGCAGCAACTGAAGCTTTTTAAAAATATTTTCTCAAATTCTTTCAAAGTACACAAAGAACAGTTGCATCCACAGCACCTTATTGACCAGGGAAGTTACTGGGAGAATAAAATCTGTTCTTGCTGCTAGTTGGATTTTGCCCTAACAGTAATCTTGAGATCTCATTCATGGATTAGTGTCCTGCTCTGCACAAAAGGTACTGTCCCCAGGGGCAACAGGTACCCCAGTATAAATATTTAAACAAGTGCAAAGGAAAATCTGCCCCACTGTGTTGTTGTGGCTGGTTCTCAGCTGGGATGCTGATATTTTATGAATGTTACAACATTGCCAGATGATCAACATATTCCCAATGACACCATTTGCCAGTAAAATAACTACTGCTGCCGACAGCAGTGGTAAAACCCTCAGACTGAAGCACTGTACATAAAATCTCAGCATTTTTGTTTGCTGTTTCTGTGATTGATAGTAATAAACTTCACTTTCGTGGATGAGAGGCTTCTGTGTAAACACTGGCAGTGTATAATAAAAATGAACATGAAATTGTGCGTTCTTCACAGAGGCTTTTTCCAGTTTTTGATATGTGTCCTTATGCCAGCCTGGCTCTGGCATATTCACAAATTCAGATACCATATGTCGTTGTGATCGTCTTCAAAACTCCCCAGCCCAGGCTTGCTCTCCTCCACAGCTCCTTTCCCTGGGAAGTGCTGCTGCTGGGGCTGCAGCTGCCAAAAGCCAGCGGGCAGTGACTGATCTCATTTAGGGGAATGGCATCTGCAAGGTCGCTTGGCAAGGAGATGAAGACACTTGTGTGCACCTGGATGCTGCTCCGTGGCTAGAGATGAGGCAGGTACATAAAGGGTTGGAGAGGGAGCTGTCATGATCCTCACAGGTTTAGAGATTTCTCTGATTGTTCTGTAGAATTCCAGACACTTTCCTCAGAACTGATGATTTAAAAACAAGCAAAATATAGTTGCACAGTTCAATTCTCTGAGCTCAGAATTTTGTGAAGGACGTGTCCAGCTGATGAATATATTTGATCTGCAGAGAAAAGAGAAGTAAGAGCTCCCTCCACATACCTCTGCTTGTGTTTATAGAGGGAGAGGGCAGGAGGTAAAGGTTCTCTCTGTAGCTCTGTGTCTCTCCAGCACCCCCTCTCAGCACTTTCTTTCCCTGTGTGCCACAATAAAAAGTGGTACCTGGGCAGTGTTTGTACATCAGGACACACCAGAGGAACTCCTGAATCTGCTGCTGGCCTTGATACAAAGCAGTGCTCCTTTCACCCACCTGGGATAACAGGAAATCCAAACTGCCTCCCTCGAGTCCTTTCTCAACTCCTCCTGGGGAGGTAACACTTTGCTGAGGGCTGGCAGCAAATTCTCATTTACTTAATGATTTCTAATTATTTAGCAGACAGGATTTGGACCCCTTCGATATAAAATGTTTTAAAATAAATAGAACTTCTATATTTTAACTGAAGAATGTTAGCAAATTAATGCATTGCTGAGTGACTATCATTTGCTGGGCATTGCAAAATACAGATGGAAACAGCACAATCTCCATTTTTGTTAATTGCTATTGTTAATGCTTTTCAGTCAGTACATGAATTTCAGTGTAAATAGCACTTGCTTTTGCTGCTAGCTTCACGGAATATTTGCACACAGCCATAAATTCCTTACTCATAAAAAACCTTATTAAAAACAATGGAAGATAATATGCTGATAATACATCAGAGGCCTTTGCTAACAGTAGAGGAAAGCACAAAGGAGAGATGGCAAATATCCTTCCGTCTGCTCATCTCTCTTGCTGCACTCACTCTTTCACTTTAGTCTGAGTTTTAATTTTTTTTTTCCTATGGGAAAAGTCAATAATTGAAAATACAATTTATCTGATAAACTATGGTGTCTTTCAACACCGAGTCAATGCACTATCAGAAATGGATTTTGGCCATGTTTTTTCTGTGCTTGCCCCTGTTTTCCCAACAAGAAGTTCCATAATCTTCAGAACAATTCCTCAAGCTGCTGGGGAGCACAAGCAGGTCTTTAATGGCATTCAGGACCCTGGAATCTTTTCTGACAACATCATTTTCAAGCTCCCCTTTCCTTCATCCCAAATGGGTACTCGGTGCTTGCCCAGGGTTCGCCAGAGAGGCACCAGATCGTTTTTGCCCTGGTTCTGATCCCTTGTTAGCAATTCTGCAAATGGAAAAGATGCTCTAAAGTAGGGTCAAATCACTGAGACATTACTATAATTCAGCTAATGGGATGATTATTTAATTACTCCTGTTTGTTCTGACTGCCCTAGTCTCTGCTTTCTGAGTATTATGTGCAGACTGTTTGCTCTTGTAGAATTAAGGTTGAGGAACAAAGTCCTTTTGCTAGCATAGAAGCAGCCCCAGCACAAGGTATTTTTGTGTTTATTGTGTTACCTGTGATTTTCATTGAGACAGACGTCTCAGCTTGTGCCTCTACTGTTCCATCTTTAACATATATAGCACTTTACACCATTTAAATATGAGATATCTGAGCTCAGAGGAGATTAAATTAGATAAAGTGATCCATCAAAGATTCAGAAAGTCACAATTCAGAGGCAGATAATGTCAGCATTTAAGGTTTTTAAGCAAACTGCCTGTGAATACTTACATTTGGAAAGGCAAAAATATGGATGAGGAGACATAGTGACAGACTAATATTTGAGACATCACATCACAGCTTACAAACAGGGTACCTAACCACATTTAAACTATTCTGTTATACTTCCCTCTGGGTTCTTTCATTCCTACTGGGATGGGGGAAGTTGCGCTTCAGCCTGAAGCTGTTTGGTGCCGTTACATTTATTCAGGGTTTGCCATCTCACTTTGGTAATTCCTAGAACCTCCTGTGCTCTCAGGATCGCACACCTGGGTGCTCTGGCTACACCAATCCCTGTTCCTTTCAGTGTGCCCATTCAAAGGGAGGACACCTTCACCTGAAGGGGTCGTGGCTCCTGCCTAGCTTGACCAAGGTCAAAATACAAACACTATTCCCAATAAAATAAAAAAATTATGCTCCCTCTGAGCTCTGTAGCAACAAAGACAGAAATTAAAAACCCCAACACACCATAGTGTCCACAAAGGGCATTGTCAAAATGATGGACTTTATGTTCTAAATAAAAAATATAAATCTGGAACTGAAGTAAATTAAAGCACCTGATTTCTTGAAAATCCAAATCTAGGACAAATGAATCCAGTTTTATGAACTATTCTTCAGTTAGAAGTGCAGGCAGTTTTCGTAGCTAATATATTCCTTCCTTTCAAACATTTTTCCATACTATGCTAAATAATATGTTTTTAATGGGAAATGAAACAGGGATGAGTGGAATCTTTGCACTGAGAAATGACCAGCTTGGTATGCAAGGGACAGCACTGTCTCCCATTTCCCTGAACACTTGCCATCTGGAACAGATGCATTAGTTGTGGCTTCAGTAATGACATGGTGGAGGAGAAGACCTTCCTCACCTCAAGGTTTCACTATTACTTAATGGGGCTCCTCACGAGAGCAGGGTAATTGTGGATTCAGTCCAGTGTTTTACTCAGCTGTCCCCTCCCCTGTGTCCCCCAGCCTCCCCGTCCTGCTGCACAGCCTCTCACACCGCCGCGCGTACTGCATGAGAGATGCTGCTCCAAATGAAGTCATATTGTGGGCATGACTCGGTGCTGTATTGATATTGAGTGCACTCCTAGAATGGTAATCTCCTATGTACAATATGTGTCTGAGGAGATTATGTCTTATTTTGCACACCGGGATGTCTTTAGGATTGTTTATTATTCATGTTATATTTTCAACTGATGCTGGTCTATGCAGATTCTAAATGTGTTTGTCATATACCATTAGTCACCGTGTGAAATCTCTCAGTGATAGTTAGTTCTTGCATTTTCTGCAGCTAAGGAGAATTTAACACTGATTGATGGTAGATCACATAGCTGCTTGGCAGACTTTCCAATTTACGGCAGGAAAATTGCTCTTTTCTTTATGCTCCTTCCTCCTTCTGCAGGGGGACACGAAGATGTATGTGCCAGGGTGCTCCGAACAGCAGCGCCTGATTGGCAATACTGCGGGTCTTTTTTACAATTATGATTTTATCATTTCCAAAAAACGTGCTGAATGTCAAGTATTTCAGATGCAATTTTTAAAACCCTCTCTATTTATCAAATGTTGATGATATATCCCTATCGTATTTCACATGCAAAAAATGACCTAACATATTTTTGCCTGAGGAAATGAGTGAGCTGTCAGTGCTTCATCCTTATCTTCTAATAGTCTCAAATTCTCAGTCCTCCAAAGGCTGATTATCTGTAGAGTGAAGATTAGCAGGAGAAACAAAGATATTGATTTGCTCTGTGCTGTCTGCAAATATTTCTCATTAACTACTGATTCAATCAAAAATAATAATAATAATATATGGGTTAGTCTTCAGTGAAAGAAAGATATGGGATAAATCCCTTTCCCTTAAGTGAGATTTTCAAAGACTATATTTTAACATTTCACATGGAATGCATGTGAAGAACTGCAGTATGTAATTTTTAGTATCCACTTCCTTTAAAGGAAAAAAAAAAACCAAGATAAAAATTGTCATGTTTAAAACCAGAAAAAATCTACTGAACTGCCAACCACAATTTCTAGTAAATTTCGTGATGATTTTGTGTAAAAAAAGACTTCTCTGTGGAAAGGTGTGCTTATTATTTTCAGCTGCCTGCAAACTCTAACAGGAGAGCCCAGCGTTGCCACTTCATAAAGGTTTACAGGTACCAGAGGTTTTAAAAGCTGTAGGAAAGTGCTGACTCCGAGTTCTGGCCTGTAATGTGGCCAAGGTACTCCCTCAAAACACACAAACGGGGGGGAAAATAATTGCTAAATGATTGTTTCAGGAGGAAATAGAAGTGATTGCCATGGCGCTGCGGGCCTGGAGCACGCACCGAACAGAGACTGTCAGGATGGTAATGAGAACAAACGTGCCTGGCTGGGCACCAGGGCACAGTTATGCCCCTGCTCAAGGGCTTCCCTGGGATTTCTGCACGGAGCGAGGCTGCAGGATGGCTCCCACAGGGAATGAGGCAAGGAAGCTGCTCCAGCTCCTGCCCAACAAAGCCATCCTGTGGGAGCTTGTTTCCAGCAGCTTCCCCCACGTCCCACCCTAATGGCAGGCCAGGGCTGTTACTGCAACCTCAGCCATGTAATGAGAATTATGCCGGTTCATAATTGTTATCTTTTATCACTACAGACCCTGTGTGGGGTTCATAGAATTGCAAATCTAACAGAAGAAATACTTGGCATCCTCTTTTTAAAATCAAAATTCTCTGGATTTGTAAGGCTGAAATGAAGAAAATGGGAACCAGGACAATGGAATCCAGCATTAAAAATAGAGAGGTATTATCTTGATTGAATTTTTCTATTCTGTCTCAGCCAGCTCCTGGCCATTTCTTACATTTGTGCCTGTCACTATCTTTTCTGTAACTGCTCCTGGAATAATATTCATTAGATAAATACCTATTTCATCAAAAACACGTTCCTGGCATTAAGTTAGTGAGTTTTCTAAAGTACATTTACGGCATTTCATCTTTTAACAAAATTATCTTGACCTCTACAGTATGTAAGGTCTCCTACACTTCCTACCAAGGCTTAGGAGCTGTCAGCCGGCAATGGAGCAGGTCAGGAGTAAGAACTGATCCCTGGTCACTCCAGGTGCACCAGATCTAATTCCAGGGATGACGGACAGGGGTTAAAATCACCTACAGCTTCTCAGATCTCTGAAACAGAGTCTATGGTGGCAAATGCAAAAATCAGACCTAATTAAACCAGGCCAATCTTTCAGTGAAAACCTCACTGGCTCCTAGTAGGGCAGGAAGTGAAGGGTGCTTTGTCCAGCAGAAATTAACTCCTTAAATCCTCATCTGGAGCAAATAGGCTGGGTGGTAGCTCTCCAAACGCATAAAAATATTTCTGTGTGTATTGGGTGGTCAACAACTATCGGTGACTGGTCTGTTTGTCCAGACCACCTACTGCTGCACGCAGCATCACACACCCTCCCCCTACCAGCTGTCACAATCTTTACTGCTCATGTCATACCTCAGAGAAAACCCAGAACTGATGATTAACTTGTAGGGGGACTGTGCCCTTTTGTAAAAATCCCACCAAACCCAAGATCACAACATTTACAATAATGCCTTGTCTAGTAACATCAGTAAGGCTGTGTTTTGCTTCATAAGGTTAATATAAAATGATGTGCCTGATTCAGCCAGATGTGGCAGCTCAGCAGTTGGTATGACAGGTTCAGAAATGTTATCGTAAAAAAAAGAAACCAAATTGGAGCCTTCAAAAAGTATTTTATTTATTTTTATTTATTTATTTTAGTTCTTAAAAAGGTCAGCTATGCCATATTCATATTTGCTAAGAATCTAGTTCCACACTTGATGTAAGGTTTCAGTTCAATTTTTGGAGAAGCCGTATCAGTGTACAAATAGAGACACAGACAGATCCTCAGCTGGCAGAGTCTGATCCAGCTCCAGTGATGCTGAGTGTAACACAAAGTAGAAGAGCCAGCCCTCAATTTTCAATGCCCATTGACTTAAAGATCCAAATATTCCATATATGTTATAGCCATGATGATCTGAATATGGAGAAAAAGAAACAAGAAGTGGGAATATTGCATTGCATATACCATGATATAGAATTATCCTAACAAAAGACTGTATCAGCCCAACATCCTCGATTTTTCTGCTGTTTGATACTTTTATTCTTGATTTCACTGGAATTGTAAGCAAGTAAACAATGAGATTAAAAATAGCAATTCACTGAACAAAGCCAAGCTGTTTTCTGGCAGCATCAGAAACCTTGAAAGACAGGCTTTGGGACAGAGGTGGGACAAGCACTGGTAAACTTAAGGGTGCTAGGCCAGGTGGAAACTCAGTTTAAATATTATAGTTTTAGTCCTCTGAATAACTGACCCGGTAATTACCAGGCAATTTCACATGTAAACACTCGGGTTAATTACATGTATTAGCAAAGTGGAGGTTTGATCATGTCCATCAAATAAAAGCACACATCCTCAGGTGGCTGAGTTACTGATAGTTCATCAAACTCGCTGATCTTGACTGGTTCTGTTTCTTCTAGGATCCACTCACAGCCTTAGTCCAAATCCTGAAAGCTAGCTGTGAAAAAGAGAGAATGCCTTAGGGAATACTCAGGATAACTAAGTTAAGGAAGTCTATAATGAGAATTGTGAGGGTTGGAGATGAAGCTTTCTTAAATGAGTAGCAGCACATTATGGAATGAGCTGTCAGAAAAATTTGTATTTGTCGCTGTGATTTTAGATCCTACTACAAATAATTTATGCAGCTATTCACAGAAGAAATCTACCATCATCACACAGATGAGGAAAAACAAACAAAACAGAAGGAGGTTTTATTAATACCAGTTTGAGGTAGAATTCTCTGCAAGTTTTTCTTTGGCAACAACCTGATATATTGATTTAACACTCAGGCAGCAAAAGTATCAAAATCTGGATACTTATCTAAACAATAATCCAAACAATAATCCAAACCCTTTGATGCCAGTGCTGCTCCTATACTTGAGAGCCTCAAAATCAAAAATATCAAGGTTGTTTTCTCCATAAATTAACTTCAGCAAAATGAATTCATCATTGGTCTTATTTTTTTCTACAAAATTAGAGAATGTATTTTATTTGTAATGACTTTCCTCTGGCAGTCTATTAACTGTGATGAGTACCTGTGTTTTTCACATCTTCAAACAAGAAACTTGGATACTTGTTGAGCTTCTGCTGGGTCTCTGAAGCAAGAGTGGCACTCCATGGAGGAATTACACAATATTAAGATAAACATAATGAAATCATTCTTCAAAAGTATATTAAGATGCACAAGGCTGGGTTTGCAATACTCTAAAATGAGAAGAAAGATCTGTTCAAATATGAATAAGTGAGAGATTATCTGCAAGAGAGGGAGAAGTTTTGCTAAAAGCACAGGTGCTTTAAAGCACAAATCCACCCCATTAAGCTCTGGCACAGCTGTTTTGTAATAAATAAAAAAGAGAAATAAGAGAAATACCCCTTAAAGTTTCATACGAACCAGCCTATGAAGAAAAAAAGTCATTTGTTTGTAAACTACTATCACATTAACAACGGAGGCCAATTGAGAAAACCTGCAGGTCTGACAGGATGACTTTAAACTAAGAGCGTGGAATTGTTTATTAAGACTTTGAGTGACAGTCTAATATATTAAATCAGTTCAGAAGATTGTAAAATGCATTAGCATTAGCAATTTAATACCTCCAACAAATTTAACTGTCACTCATGGCATATCTGTCCTTGTTAAAGGGAAAAAAATCCTGAAGTGCCATCTTTGTTTTGATGGACAATAGTTAGGAGAGGCAAAAGCCTTTCTCTGTACACTGGTGATGAGAGAACTGTGTTACATTTATCATAATTAACTTTCAGATTTGGCAGCATTTTTTGGCAAATGTGTTATTTGCTCAAGCTTGTGAAAGAAGTTTTAAGAACTAATCATTGGAGCCAAGCCTTCGCTCGCAATCGTTTCAGGGCTGGATTTTAATCAATTTAGAAATGTAATTACATGCCAAATGTGTACACAGTTACTTTGATTACACACAGAAATTGGGCAGTTTCATAGTCAACTAACTGATTGTAAGCAGTTGGGTGCAAAACATCTCGTCTGAATGAGCACTTTTTAATAACCTTGTCTTCCAGCCATGTGGGGAACAATACACCAAACTTCTTCAAAAAACCAGGATCTTTAAAGGAAATATTTCCAATTTCCAGTCTTATTCAGGCGGATAAGCTTTCTGTGTTTTGTTATATTTTCTTAATTTTAGTTGTCACTATAAATAGAGCAAAAACAAAGCAAAAAAAAATAATTAAATGGGAAAGACGATCCTTCAAATACTGTGTGATTACTTTGCAGCGCAGTAGCAAAAAGAATCCCAAGCGTATTGTCCAGCAGACTCCAATACAGGGTTTCAGCACAAAGAACTGAGTAGAATTGTCCTGAGATTTGAAGGAACAGACAACAAAGAGCCAGAGAGGATTGACATGAATTCCCTGGATGAGCAAAGCACAGAGTTTAAGCTGCTGCAAATAACCCTCCTGTGTTCTTCAGGAGTGCTCAGACAACAGCTGTGTGTCTATGAAAATGCTCCTGAATCCTAATGTTTGTGTGAAATCCAAATCATTATTTCACTAGTAGTGTCAGCTTTTGGATGGCCCCGTATCTGAGAACTTTCCACTGAAGGAACAGCTGCAGAATCCCAGTTCCTGGGGGGAGCAGGGATGGAGAACATGAGCAGCAACAAACACACAAAATGAATAGTTTGCTTAATAATAATCAGGATTGACAGGATAATAAAGTCACTGCCTAAGAAGAAGTCACATTTGTGACTATAATTTGAAACAAAAGCTTTAATTGCCTCTTTGGATAAATGATAACAACATAAACAGAGCTAGAAGAAAAAGAAGTAATATCAAATAGTTTACTTGGTGTTTTTCCTATCAGGATTTTCAAACTACACTCACAAAATTATATTGGGGCATTTTGTAGGTAGAACACAGGAAAACAGGATGTGACTAGCTGAGTCGTGTGAACAGAAACTTGGAACAAGAAGCAGTTCTAACTCCTGCTGTGCAGGGGGAGATCAGCAGAAGCAGTGCTCGCCTGGTGATGCTTGGGATGTGCCCCATCACGAGCTTTGCAGATGAAGAATTACCCCATCAGTTTCTTTTTAGTAAGAGAGTGAAAAAGTGAATCCCTAAAACCATATTTTACAACTAAAAATGTTGATTAAATATTTATGTTTTCTTCTTTCTTTTTTTTTTCCCACCAGCAGCTAAACACTAAGCAGCAAGTGAAACGTTGAACTGGCAGGTTGTGGCTCAGGGTCAGGTAAAGGATCCTTCCCAGTCAAGCTGTTCCAAATGCCTGCTGAGGCCCTCAGCCAGCTGATGGCTGCCGGAAAACTGGGGTTTGAAACCCTCCTTGGGAGCAAAACAAAGGCCACGACACACAGCCGGATGTGGGGCTGTTTCTGAGATGCAAGGAGCCCTCCCAGGTGGTGACAGGACAGAAAATATTTAAATTCTTCCCTGAAAGATGTGCACAGTGTTAGATACTCTTCCTGGTGATGCTGGAGTAGGTAACAGCAGGCAGCTTCCAGGAGAGCCCCGAGTGTCTCCTGCTCCTGCTGGGGCAGGGCTGGGGCAGGNGCAACAAACACACAAAATGAATAGTTTGCTTAATAATAATCAGGATTGACAGGATAATAAAGTCACTGCCTAAGAAGAAGTCACATTTGTGACTATAATTTGAAACAAAAGCTTTAATTGCCTCTTTGGATAAATGATAACAACATAAACAGAGCTAGAAGAAAAAGAAGTAATATCAAATAGTTTACTTGGTGTTTTTCCTATCAGGATTTTCAAACTACACTCACAAAATTATATTGGGGCATTTTGTAGGTAGAACACAGGAAAACAGGATGTGACTAGCTGAGTCGTGTGAACAGAAACTTGGAACAAGAAGCAGTTCTAACTCCTGCTGTGCAGGGGGAGATCAGCAGAAGCAATGCTCGCCTGGTGATGCTTGGGATGTGCCCCATCACGAGCTTTGCAGATGAAGAATTACCCCATCAGTTTCTTTTTAGTAAGAGAGTGAAAAAGTGAATCCCTAAAACCATATTTTACAACTAAAAATGTTGATTAAATATTTATGTTTTCTTCTTTCTTTTTTTTTTCCCACCAGCAGCTAAACACTAAGCAGCAAGTGAAACGTTGAACTGGCAGGTTGTGGCTCAGGGTCAGGTAAAGGATCCTTCCCAGTCAAGCTGTTCCAAATGCCTGCTGAGGCCCTCAGCCAGCTGATGGCTGCCGGAAAACTGGGGTTTGAAACCCTCCTTGGGAGCAAAACAAAGGCCACGACACACAGCCGGATGTGGGGCTGTTTCTGAGATGCAAGGAGCCCTCCCAGGTGGTGACAGGACAGAAAATATTTAAATTCTTCCCTGANATTACCGACTTTGTCCCCTCCCTGGTCTAATTGTCCGTGTAGTCCCAATACAGTTGTCCTGGCTCTGCTGAGGCCACAGCACAGGGACAGAAATCCACGTGTAAGACAAGGGACAGCCAAAGTCAGCCCTTCCCCGGAGGGAAAGGCTCATCAGTCTTCAGCCTGAAAAGGGTAATACAGCAGCCACTGTTAATATTAAAGGGTTTACATTTCCAGCTGATTTGTTTTCCAACTTCTCTGTCATTTTATACCCTGGTTTTTGGTTTACTCCACTGAAAGTGCATTTGCCCTGGTGGAAAAAAAAAAAAAAATCTGTGCTCATTCCAGTGTCATTTGGAAGAATTGCTGTCTTCAAACATTCCTGTCTTGGGTACCAAAATTAATTCTTCATACTTTCTTCCCTTCTCATCCAGCACAACGAAAAGGTAAACTGTAAACAATGGCTTATTTGGAAAGCAAAACAACAGCAAGTAAATATCATTGCCTGGAATTTAACTCTTTAATCTGTCCTCTTTTCTCCTCTGCTCTTCTTTCTTTTCTGCCCTAAAGTACTGGATTCTTTTCAAGTTNAGGTACCAGCAGGCAGCTTCCAGGAGAGCCCCGAGTGTCTCCTGCTCCTGCTGGGGCAGGGCTGGGGCAGGGCTGGGGCTCCGGGCAGGGGCCCCTGCTGGAAAGGTGTCTGTCCTTCCTTCCTTCCTCACATAGCAGCTGCTCTGGGCTGTCTTTGCTGATCAAACCAAACCCTGCTCCTGAGTGCACACAAGGGGTCTGAGTAGGGAAGGGAGATGGGGGAGTGTTAATAATAATAGTAGTAATAATGAGAGCAATAATAATAAATTAAACTATTATTATATATNAATTGCTGTCTTCAAACATTCCTGTCTTGGGTACCAAAATTAATTCTTCATACTTTCTTCCCTTCTCATCCAGCACAACAAAAAGGTAAACTGTAAACAATGGTTTATTTGGAAAGCAAAACAACAGCAAGTAAATATCATTGCCTGGAATTTAACTCTTTAATCTGTCCTCTTTTCTCCTCTGCTCTTCTTTCTTTTCTGCCCTAAAGTACTGGATTCTTTTCAAGTTTACCAACTCCTGTATGCAATGTGTGTTCAGCCTCTGGATGAAATGAATCTATAGGAGAGGTATGAAAACCAGGAATAGGAAATATTTCCTGTACCTTCCATTTTGCCATCAGATGTATGAGTCTGGCCTCTCCTTTCAGTTATAATTGCACGTTGTCCTTCTTTGAACTGGTAATGGTTTCTTTCCCCTAAAGAACACAAGAAAACCAGGTTTACTCATTGTAAAACCACCATGTATTTAAAAAGGTGTGTACTTCCTACATGACTTTTTAATCAAAACCATCATTAAGAGGCAGTTTAGAGAAATGACGACTTTTTATAACTTGATCTTCAAGCTGAGCAAAATCTTCGGCAAAATGTAGATTTAAAGACCTGAATAATTCATTTAATCTGCGAAACATGATTGAAACCATGTTTAGAAAGGGCTGCCTTGGGCCTCCAAGGCCAAAGGGAAACTATTACATTTGAATCAGTTTGATTTTTGTACTACCTTGAAACATAAAGTGAGCGCAGAGATAACAGCAAACCCTCGCAGGGGGGCTGTGGAGATAAAGCCCAAAGATCGGAATGTGCTTTGATAATTCAGAAATAGGGGTCAAAGAAGTGCCTAAGGTAGTGAGGTACATCCAGAACAGAACACCTTTAACACCTCTTTTAACTAGGCAGCCTTTCTGGCCAGGTGGGGAGATTTCAGGTGGTTGAACAGTTGTATTCCAACCACAGGAACTGAAATTCAGTTTGGAAACTCATCCCATGCCCTTCACTCAAAGGTGTCAGGACTCCCAAAGACTATTCCAGCAGCAATGAATTAAAAAATGAAACAGATTACTTTCCATCCTCCAAAATAAAAATGCCTCGTGTCAGGGATTTTACAATTATGTATGGATGATTAATATAATATAATATAATATATAAAATTAATATAAGATAATGAATATAATATGATATAGTATAGTATAATATAATATAATACAGTATAA
>WBMY01014433.1:309433-344879 GCA_013397315.1 Donacobius atricapilla
TATAATACAGTATAATATAACATATAAAAGTATTTGTGAACTATGTCCTTCCCCTCCAGTTCCTTTTCCCTGCTGTAGTTTTAATTCCAAGTCATGTACAAATAGCTGTTTCTCTACACTGCTCCAGTCCCTATGATTCCATCATTCTCTAATTAACAACTTGGTGGTTTGGTAACAGAAAAGTATTGAAGTTTACAGAATTGCTGAGCTTATTCCTCTTCCAACACATCACATTTAATTTGCTTGTTCTGGAAGGTAGAAGAAATTGAATGTGCAATGTAATTTGGTCAAGCTTTGGAAAGTGAATATTTGAGTCACACGCAACTGCTGGTTATTTCTCAAGACAAGTTAAAATGCAAAAAAAAGCAGCACAACAATACATTGTTTGAGATCAGCTAGCAAGCCTTAAAAGAAAAATAAAGGAGCAAAAAAGGTACATATCATTTAAAAATGAGTGTGCAAGGTAATATATATTTTCCAGGCTTGCTGATTAGTATAAATCGAACATTAATCTAAGGAAAGCAGATGTGCTACAAAGGCTTTCCCTGGTGAGAAGTGATGAATTTTTTTTCCTTATTATAAAAAATGCAACCAGAGCAAGTGTGTTTCCAAATGATCTCTTCTTGAATGATCTTGTTTTCTTTTTGAGTAAGTTTGTTCTTCTCATATGGGCCAGGTGTCTTGGAGAGGAAATGGCATCCAAATAATACCAAAATTCTTCATTACCACATTATGCTCTTAAGCCAGTGCTACTTGCTCCTGCAGACCAAACATACAAAAGCAGTCAATAAGGTCTGGGAGA
Source organism: Donacobius atricapilla (assembly GCA_013397315.1). NCBI lineage: Eukaryota > Metazoa > Chordata > Aves > Passeriformes > Mimidae > Donacobius > Donacobius atricapilla. Next base: position 310,236 of record WBMY01014433.1, read on the forward strand.
CACTTAGAAATTAGAGAAAAAAACTTCAGATTTTCAGTGATGTGCAATATATGGAGACCCTGACAAAAAATATTTCAATGGCAATTCGATTAGTGTATGAAGGTAACTTTGCCTCTTGTAAATCAAAGTGGTATTTATAAGCACAAAATACTAGCTAGAAACTGCATTTGAAATATAGAATTTAAGTCCACGTGATGGAACTCAGCAACTCCCAGAGTTTGTTATTTCTCTCCACTGGGCTCAGCATTATGTTCCCGGGGGGAAAATGAACATTGTTCTGCAATACCCCAAAGAGGAGAGGTACAGTCATTTCTGTTGTATTGCTGTGTGTTTTCACTTTAAGCATTGGAAAAGCCACCCAGTGCATAGGATGTGCACCTGGGGAATATTTTAGCAATCGGAATAAATGAGAAAAAACAAATACTCTTCTCCACCTGTGAGTGCTTGATGTTCACCAGTGAGCATTTTCCATCAATTTGCTGTGGAGCTAAATCCCCCTGCTAGTCAAATGCTCCAGTGGAATTCGTTTGTTTAGATGAGCAGATATTTTGTCCCAGTTGAAGTAATTTCAAGGAAAAGCTGCCTGCTCAAGTGCTCCACAACCCAGTCCGCAGAGATCTCTGCCAGCAGCAGGGCCACCACGGACCCCTGGTGTTGTCAGAGACCCCCTGTTATCAGAGATCCCCTGTTATCTGAGACCCCCCTGTTATCAGAGACCCCCTCCCAGCCTCAGCCAGGCTCCTCAGCAGTCCTTCCAACACCTCCATTCAGCATCTGCTGAAGAAATCTGTGAATTTTTCCAGGTCTGTTTGTTCATCCCTCCCCACGTGCAAACCCCCTGGTGCAGCAGCTCTGTTCCCCTTCCATGGCAGGATTTTTTTACCAATACTGTTGTCTGAAAGTGTTCTTCCTGCCTGGTGTGTGTGCCTGCACAAAATGGTTCCAATTAGATTCTGGTGGTAGTAAATTGCAATTCTGTAGCCTTACTGACAAATATATCTTTTTGGGAGGTTGTTGTTTCCTAGAAGATGACTTTCAGGCAACCACAGATATTATGGATTTAATTCAGTGGTTTGAAATATATCAGCCAATGTTAATTCCCACATCACTTTCCAGTCCATTAAATACTCTATTTTTTAATTGAAGTTATAATATTTATTTGCTCATTCTCACCTGTTTTGGTATGCTACATTTCTTCAGTAATTTCTCTAGTGATTTGTGCTTGGATTATTTTATTCCTTCCATTATCTCTGATTTAATTGTCCCCTATCATATAGAAAAGACTGTGTGCCAATTTCAAGTTGGTGTTTCATAATTTAGATTCAACTTTGTTTGGAAAGTTTCCCAAGCAATGAGATTCTCACTATTTTATAGGAAATACTAATAACCATACCATCTTATCAAGAAACCTGCCATCAATAAACAGGAGATGCCAGTACTCAAAGTTTTATTTCAGCAGTTTAAAATTTAAAACTTCTGTCAAAAAGGAATTTATTCTTTTCCAATGAAATATATATTACCAGCATATTAGAGCAATCTTTCCATAGGTTGTAAAGTGTATCATTTAATGGCTGAAATATTTGTTAGTGGAAAGGTGCATCCAGCCTCAACACGATGAGGCTTTGGCTGTAAATCTCTGCTTAATAACAGTCACTCAGGGGAGGAGGTCTGGGTTTATATATTTTCATTTCACTGGCTCTAATTTTTGCATGAACTGTGTGAGGCTATTTGAGCTCATAAGCTTTAAGTTGGTGCTTTAAATTCATTGTTGGTTGCAGCAGTAATTCAGCTGGGCAGGGCATCTGATCAGAGATCCAGCAAATGCCACAAATTGCCAGGTTTTCACTAAGCCAGGGGGGTACAGAAGGCACGCCGTGCTCCAGCAGCACAAAGCAGCGTGTGAATTACCCAGGACAAGGCTCACCTTCTGCAAGCAGCAGGAGAAGTTCAGCCTCTGGCGTTGTCTGAAGGCAGCAGTGCCACCTGAGGAATGCCAATGAGACGGGGATGAATCTGCAATCTGCCCACAGCTGCCTGCAGCACCAGCCCCTGGCCTTGCCAGCAACTGGGAAATGTTTTTTTAAACTCAGCCAGGCACCCCTGAGCCTTTTCATCATTGGCAGAGGGCAGGGGAAGCACTTCTGCATGAGCATTCAGGGGTTAAGGTCTTGAGACATCAGCGCTCCTAGAAAGGTCATCTTTGTTTTATGACAGTCTTAAAAATCAAACCAAAGCACTCCTTCCATAGTAAAACAGAGCTAAATTATTTTCAGTACTTGGGAAACAAACAGGAGTATGCTCTCCCCCTCGATGCAGTTACAGTCTCTCAGAATATGGCCTGTGGGCTGACTAGATCGAACACAGCTGCTCTTTGCAATCTCACTTACTCACTGAACTTGAAGTGCTAATTCTGCCATTTGAAATTTATTGCAGAATTAAAATCTGCTGCATGATGTTCAAATCAAGGGGCATTTATACAGATTTCAGTAAAGCCTGGGATGAGATATTCACATAATATTCACATAAGGGGATGAAGTTACAATGAACAGACTGACAAAGAGAAGGTTTAAGAAAAAGACGTCATGTATATATCCACATCTACCCAGGAAAGTTAGTTTCCTGTGTTTTGACACCCTTTATAACACAGATCTCAATAAATCACCATATTTCAATAACATCTGCAAATCCAGGAACATTGTAATTCCAAACTAACAGATCAGTAGGAGGCTAAAAGAAAATAAGAACAATAAATTAAAAAGGGAGACATTATGTAATTGCACCAGATCCAGATTGTAGGCACTATGTCAAAGTGAAATCTCTGGTCCAGATTCACCACAGAGATAGCAGGAAGAATTTCTATCAGTTTTAAATTTCAATGGAAGAACAGTACCCTCTTTGTCACAACAAACTTCAGCACTTGCTCTTGTTGAACCTCAGGAGATTCCCAGGGGCCAATTCTGGAGCTTTCCCAGGTCCCTGTGGACGGCCCCATCCTTCAGGAGTGTCCCTGTACCTCAGCTCTGTGTCACCTGCAAACGTGCTGAGGGTGGCCTCCATCCCTCCATTTGTGTCAGTGATGAGGATATTAAATAAATACCCCTGGGCCCAGTACAGACTCCTCAGGGCCACCCCTGTCCCTGATGTCCATCATGATGGGGCCACTGACACCCTCTGGGAGCGACTCTCCAACCAATTCCCTGTCCATCTGAAGTCCACCATCCGATCCCTGCCCAGTTTAAAGAGGAGGATGCTGTATGGAATCACATCAAAGGCTTTACAGAAGTTCAGACCAATGAATCTGCAGCCCTTCCCTCGTCCACTGCTGGAGTCAGTCCATCAGAGGGCCCCTGGGCGGGTGGGAGAATGCCCCTGTTCTGGAGAAACCAAGATAGGACCTGAGCCCAGCCATGGAATGGCCAAAGCCTGCAGAAGATCCACACCTTTCTGTTGCTGCCCTTGCCAAAACAGCCGCCCCTTTTCTGTCAGGATGGCCCCGGAGTCTCTCAATTACTGAGACAGAGCTGCCAAGGTGAAAAGTGATCTGGGAAAGGCTGTACAGCCTGCAGTCAGAATATTTCTCTGGAGATTTCCATCAGTTTCATGAGCTCCAAAACACACCATTTTCCTATGGAATACAAACAACCCCAGTAAGGTATTCTGACAATGAATGGAGACAAATATCAGGTTTTTTTCTAGACAGGAAACTTTCAAAGTTTCCTCATACAGAGAATGACCTGCCAGCTGCTGTTTCATCTCATAAAAGTGGGATTGCAGCTCAGGTATTTTACTGTAGTTATCATGGATGTAGGTCAGTACAAAGAAAAAACTATTACAGACAAAAAAATCACATAGGGCTTTAAAGAACAAATGGCAACCCATCAAAATTCTGCTTTCAAATCTTCTGATGACCAGGATTCCTCAGGTTCTTACAGCAAATAACTATTCATTTAATGCTTAAAATTTTGTCAGATAAATCAAGAAAAGAAAACAAAACCCAGCAGTACTGTGGATAACAATGTTACCTGAAATTCATGTAAAGATATGATGCATTCTCTTTCACTAAGACTAGATATTTCTGAAAACTTTATTTGTTCAGCCACAGGGGTTGAAAAAGAAGGTCAGACTGATCTCCTGGTGGTTTTTTTGGTAATAAAAATTATGAAACTGAAAAATATTTGTAGAACTGATATCAGATATGTCTGACATCAACACATCCTTTGGCAACACAGGCAATCCCATTGAAGAGACTGGTACATAACAAGTGTGGCTGTAATGACTAAGGGGAAAAGCAAGGGAGAATTGGTTTTGATAAATTAGGGAGGCCACAGGAGAAGGCAAGAGAGTCACATTAACATTGAATGGGTGTTTCAGTAGAGGCTGTGGAGCAGAGGATCAGGGAAGACCAGAATTCAGCTGCTAGACTGCTAGCACGATATTCCCCAGAGCACGGAGAGCTGGATACCACAGCTATTAGTGCATAGCCTAAGAACAGGGGACCTTTGAAACAGACACAGGGAAAATAAAGCACTTTTGGTGAGTCCTGCAGTGGATATCCATCTTCAGTTTAAAACTCAATCTGCAGTAATGTATGCTGCTTTGTAGTAATACCACAACTTTTGGTTAGTGCCCCACTTTTCCTTAGCACAGAGACAACTGCAGGTGTTTGAATTGTTCTGCCAGCCAGGGCTTTCATGAGATAGATTTTGTGTGGCACTGTGGAGTGATTTATGTGTGTAAGCAAAGTCAGGAGAAAGTCATAGATTTTAGTATTCTCTAGTACTTTCTTTAACGTGAGCAATACTTTCTGTCCTGTTTCTTTGATGCTCGATATTGCTGGCAATATAAATTCTTGCTTCAATCTTATTTACATAGACAGAAGTTATGTAGTGACAAGGTCCCTTCAAGGCTTGAATGGTTTGTTAATAACATGTACTAAATAGCATCTGGTATCAATCTTGTCCTACAGACATGCCTGTAGTGATTTAAAGCTTTCATTCTTTGAATTCAAAATCTAATTTTTAATGCACTTTCTGTCAGCTGTCTTCACAGCTTTTAAATGAGATTCTGTCATCTTGACATATTCACAGATACACTGAAATTTAACCAGAAAAAAAGAAATAAAAACTTCTCATGTCTAAATAAAATGCCTATTCATTTTCATGTAAATATTTTTGATTATTGGCTTTCAGTTATTTACTGATATAGAAATCAATACCGTTTATTTAGTCAAAGGTAAAAAGAATGTAACTGCTTGTGCTTTTTGGACATGACTACTTAATTGTTGTTACTATTAGTTGACTGAAGAAATAGTCATAAACTTTCATTTCTAGATTAACTTATTTGTAGAGCCCCCAATTAGCAATTTTACCTGCAAAGCCATGCAGAAAACTGCTCCATGGATCCCACGCTTCCTTTGTTTCCTACTCAACTGCAAAATCCACGTATTAAAAAGCAGAAAGAGGGTAACATTACTATATCTGCCACTGGGGGATGCCCATGGAAAATTGTTTCAAACTGATTCCTTTCCCTTCACTGACACTTCCATCTGAGTGGCCATTCTAAAATCTGTTTGATATCCGATGAAAATTAGACAGCCTCAGTTTGGGAAAATCCTGAGCTCGAGCTATTGCCAATTTTGAACCTGTGCAGCAAGTTGGGTATTGGAAAAAATGCCTTTAGGTATAATTAAACTGCTGTGAATACATCCTTGGCAATGCTGGTGATGGTTTTCTTGAGTTCAGAATATTTTAGTTGAGCGCACAGATTAAACTGCTACTTTGTCTACACTTAAAGCCAGTTTCAAGGAAAAACAAACCCAGCATTTCCTTAAGGATCCAGCCTTTAGGAAGGGTAAGGAAAAAAGAAATCCTAGATAAACTAAATGAAGTAGCAGTTGTGAGACCCAGCGGAAGGGAAGACATGGCTCCTTTTACTGCCCTTACCCACCCCCAGCTACAACCTGACATGAAACTGGAAGGAGAAATTGGGAGGATTCTCTTCCCTCCTGAGTGGCCTTCCAAGTCTTTTGTCCAGCAGAGACTGGCAGCCCCAGAAATGACAGCCCTTGCCTCTCTGGGGTGGCCCTGGGAGGAGGTTTGGGAGCTCCAGTCTGCGTGGTTCATCCAGCAGCAAAGGCAGGGCTGGGCAAGGGAGTCCCAGCCTTGCCAGTCCAGATGCCACAAGTGAAGAAGGGACTCTGACAAAGGTCTTCAACACAGTGACAGCGCCAAGAAGACTTTACCTGGAGTTAACAAAGAGACGGACACATCCAAATCCCACTGATGAATCTGGTGGATGTGGATAGGAAGTTGCTTGGAGTCTTGGACTTGGTGGTGATATTTAACAATCATTTGTTACCTTGATATGTCATCCTCCATGGAAGGGTATCAAAATGCTTTAAAAACTTTTATTATGTCTCAAAACAGGCTAAGGAAAATTATTTTCCTTTTTCCAGGTGACTGTACCTAGCAGCTTCACAGTCACAGTGTCACACAGGTCCCAGGGACAGACTCAGACTCTGAACACAGCCTGGCTCTCATTCATCTCTGATTACTGAAATACATATTCTCACTGTGTTGAAAAAAATGGTAGAATAAATAAATTTTTGTTCCAACAAGTTACTGCTGGTCTTAACTTTTCCTTAGTTCACATTACTGATTGTATTTGCTTTCTTGTTTTGTAGAACATTAAAACCCAGGCAGAATAAAAGCATAAACCAGCTGGATACAAGGCTGCTAAAGCAGATTATCAAAACTGACAGAGAATGTAAAGGTAAGACACAAATAAGGCCATTGAGAAATAAGAATAAAGAGCAATATCTTTATTTTTAAATGGATCGTTACAGGAGAAGCTAGAGGGACTATGAGGCTGCTGTAAGGGATATGAGGGGTAACACGGGTCAAGGGATGTGTGACTGTTTCCCAGGGTTGCCTTCTGCACGTCGTCCACACTGGCTGCCCCTTTGAACTCCACATGTAGCCTTTGGGGATAGCATACCTCATCTGCTGGAGACCTTTTTCTGAGATGATACATACACCTTTTGGGGATAAATTAAATTATATTATCTGACAACACGTCCATTTTCTGCCTGTCTCATCTTCATCTCTCTCTGTATCCTGCTGAATTTCTCTCAGCGCTTCAGACACTATTCTGAAGTTTGTCCTGCTTAACTTAGCACCTTTAATTCTTAGTTCTTTAATTCTACATTTTGTCCCTTCTTGTATGTGGTATCTAGAGAGTGTTGGGAAATAACTGTCTTTTTGCCACTTACATGGACTTCTGTCATGCCCAGGTCTCCCCTGTGAGGCTCAGAACTAAACCTGAAGACATCCAAGAGATTCTGGTAGCTCTGAAGAGCCCAATCCAGCAAAGCATCCAGATGTCTGAGCCTGGATGAGTTCCCCATTACTAAATTAATTCCACAGAGTTACCAGTTTTAACTTTTGCTAAAATTTTTCTAACAAACAGTAATTTTCTAGCATTTTTTTTTCCCTCAAGTGGAATTATTCTACCTCAGCTGGACTTCCCCTGAAGTCTCTTTGATAACTGCCCTTGAAAGTTCACTCTGAACTATCCTCTGTGTTTATGGCAGACAAATAAGAAAACACTCATATAAATTTCATTAAACTTTAGTTAGGCTTATGATAAGGGTGGATAGGCAGCATTGGTCAATGTGGTAAAACCTGCATTACTGCTGAGTTTTAAGGTGAGTTTGGTGCCTTCAGTCCAACTTTACCTTGGCAGGAGGGTAAGACAGCCCCTCTTATATTGTGTTACTCTGAAAAGGATTATGACAAATCATCCTTCACTCATTGAAGTCTCATGCAGATTTCTCTACAGCACTCCATTGTACAGATCTTCCAGGAATCCTTGCCCTGATATCATTCCACACATATAACTTTAACTGCACAAAGAGGCTTTGCCTCTCCTGCACTGTCCTATCCTCTCTCTTTTCATCTGACAATAAAGCTTCTACGATAACAATGTCTTTTATTCTGTTGTGAATTTAAATTCTTTCTTTTCCAGCTTTGATTTCACACACAAACGTTGCCTTTTAGCCAGGACTGGTCCACGAAGAAAGCAGGTAGTTAGGGTCTCTGTCTTATTAAAACATTGAAGTGTTAGTGGAAAATATGCTTTGTTTTTGAGAAAACCATAAAGAATTTATAATTTAGAGATTAGCTGCTCAATAAGGAGGTTGTTGAATATTTCTCATCTTTCATCAGCTCATATCAATTGTTATCTCTTCAATATCAATTGTTATCTCTTTCCCTGCACTTTCCATTTTATGTGTAATTATTATTCATCATAGTTACGAAGTGTGAGTTATGAATTATTCATGAATTAATGAATAGCTTAAAATTTGAAATTTAACATCCAAAATGCATTAATACTGTGTTGCTCATTTGCAGCCAGACCTCTGGGTTCTGTACTGTTCTTTGTCTCCTGTTTGTCACACTGATGTCTTGCTGCTCTTGTCTTTGTCATTTGTGTGGTTCAACACAAATAATCCCAAGAAAGGATCCTGAAGTCTTCATAGGGAATTCTGCATGGCTTAGTTGATGTTGGTCAGATTCATTCTGAATAAAATTTAAAAACAAATTATGAGAAAGAATTTATGAAACTTGACTCAACAGGAAATGGGAAGTTTTGACTAGGTATTCTCTTTTTGTGCTTATTTCAATTCAGAATTTGCTCTTGGAAGAGAAAAACAATCAGCTTTTCAATGGGTTTTACCTGGTGGAAAAAATGGAGGATTCCAAGGTGATGGAATATTCATATTTTATTCAAGCACAGGTGAAATATTCAAGTCCTGCGGCCTATGTTTAAAATTCCCTCATCTTGCATACTAAAGGCAAGTTTAGCTTTCCCTGGTTTATTCTGCTTAGACAGAATTTAGTGATGAAGATTAATTTATCCAAGTACATAAATGTGTCTCAGGTAATTCTCCCAGCAAACCAAGCATCATTAAGGTCTCCAGAGCCTTATCATTAACTACTCTTCTCGTGGTGCTGAGTTTACCATTATGAACTGGCAAAATTTGGCTAGGCTGAATAAAACAAACACATTTGTCCAATTTTGGATCAATACCTCTTGTTTTGTTCTTTAGCTCAATAGGCATTAATACTTAATCATCTTGAGACAGGAAATGCTTCTATGGCTCTCATTTGGTGCTAAGCAAAAGAACATTAATTATTGGATATAAAGCCCGTTAGATTTTCCTTCCACAGTGTATTCCTGTGGGAAGGCTTGGAGCAAGAGACGTTATTTCAGCAGTTTCACCGTTGTGCATCCTTAGTTTTAATTGCCACAATTCACCATTTACAAACTTACATGGATCATGCTTACAGCTGAGGAACTGTGCTTCTGCCTTCTGCACACTTACATTTATAAACTTCCCCTTCCAACTGTCTCTTGTGTAACAAGCAAATTTATTAACTCTGATGAATTTTCACTAACTTTTCTGTATGACAGCACCAAGTTTTTACAGAGGATTGTCGTAGTGGCAATTATCACAATTTCTGATTACTGTGAACTTGTATTAGCCTCTTTTCAGTATAAAAATGAAATGAAAGCCCTGAAGGATGCACATCTAATATTCAAGATTTTATCACTTTAAGGACTTGCTAAAAATTGTGTAAAAGGAAACTCTGCACCTTCTCAAGGCACAGAGTTTTAATCATTTTTACATTTCTTTTATGAAGAGATTTTTTTTTTGCATCTAAAATAACCTTAAAAGGTCTCCAAGATCAAAATGACTTAATTTTTGCTTCCCTTTCATAACTATTTTTAATATTGTGTTCTTTTTTTTTACTCTATTAACTTTGGTTTTACAGGAACCAGGACTCTGGAGCTCCTTAGGCAGTTCCTGTGTCTTTGGAACAGACAGACCCCATCAAACATTTTGTTCTACCTCCCATTCTGAGGGTTGCACAGCAGCTGTTTTGACACAGGTGCCACAAAACCCATTTCATTTCTCTGAGAAAGAAGCCCCACAGAATAATGCCTGTCTCTGCCTTGTTTTGTTTGGTGGGGTTTTTTTTTGTTTGTTTTTTTTGGGGGGGGATTTTGTTTGTTTGATTTTGTTTGTTTGGTTTTTTTTCTTATTGGGAGATTTGCCAAAACTCAAGATGAATTGAAGCTACATCTTCATCTCTCCTGATGAAGCCACTCAGCTTATGGAGTGTTTGATACCTGGCCCTTTCCTCATCTCTGAACATAATTTAAAACTTTATTCTTAATTTTGTGTATTATGAGCATCTACCAAGGAAACTGCTGGAACTGTAATACAGGTCAACTCACTGGCACATTCTACAACATATTTTATTACTTACACATTCTTTGTTGTGAAAATACATTCTCTATTTGTGTATAGTAAGAAGTCATTTTAAGTATAAATGGCCTTTTTAAAGATGTAGCATCATCTTCTTTTCATTGCCTGCCATACTAATAGGAGAACAGCAGATGCTCAGGCAAGATTCAATTCACCTTAATTTGTTCAAGCTTAATTAGCAGCTGGGATGCATCTGGCAAATAAACATGAAAATAGTGACAGCCTGAGTTAAAGGGAAAAAGTAAAAGGCTTTTGTTCATTAACCACATGTTCTTCATTGTGTGAGCATTATGTGCTGAAGGCAAAATAATTTTTAAACTGTTTTTGTTTGGTAAAGGATAGAACCCCTCATACCCATAGCTTCATTCCCTGTGTTCTTGTGCAGGTGAGCCATGTGAGAACAGGAGCAGTCTCCCTATGAGATGTTCCTGCCCAGGTAAATGCTTGTACCATCACAGCTTAAATATATGGCCTAAGCTTGTATAAACAGAAGAGAGTAGTTTCTTCAAGAATTAGGTAGGCAAAATGGCCCCCTTGAGATGTAATTAGGAATTATTTACAACCCTGAATAATGATCATGCAGTATCTTGCACAAAGCAAAATAAGCAAAGGCAATTCTGAAGAGATCCCTGCTGCCATTAAATATGTGACTAACTAGCAAAATGAGGGGCATAATGATAAGAAATGTGCAATGTCTTTGCAGTAGTCTTGGTTCCAAAGCTCCTGCCCCTATAAATTCCAAAGTTGGGTATTAGTTGTTGCTGAGTAAGAGATGAAAGTAGCAGGGTTTTTTTGAAAGTGGAACTATTGACAACATAAGATTCCTTGTGTTCACTTCAAAGTAGGATTTTTTGACACTAATGAAGAGTAGAGAAAGGGCAAGATTAAACAGTGTTTAGGAGAATACTAATCAAGCTAAGTCATAGTTCTTAGTGTAACCCAGAACAAGGCTTTGGCAGGTGACAAAGCGAGAGGGAATGGGGCCCTGTGGTACCTGTGGCTTTAATTTCACAAACTTGGCTGTATTATAAAAGGAATTTAAAAAATCTTTCTTCCTTCTTATTTATGTAAAACCAACCATGCCATCTTCAGCCTAAAAAACTCACAATCCACTCAAAATTTTAAATTCCCACCTCCATATTCTCTATTGAAGAATCCCATGCATTTAAGAGTCAAAGAATTGAAGAATCCTATGGTTTTTGACTCACCAGGATGCAGTAAATATTATAATCAGGTAAATGCAATGCTAGTGTTTTCTTGAATGAAAATTATATGAACTCTGCAAAAACAGGAAAAAGATTTCTATAAGCGTGATGGCAGTGTGGGGGATAGGGCTTGGCAGAACACTGAAAGGGAGGAAAATCTAAGTAAAGAAAACTGCATAACTGTGGGGAAAATGGCAACAAGGTAAGTGCTGGCCATTCTCATATTCTTCATGTTTTTTATCTCTGAAAAAAACCCTTTCAAGGTTGGTTTTGGCACTACCTTTCATTACTATGCAGTGTCATGTTGCTTTTTATGGCCTTTACATGTCCAGGATAGCTGGGCTGAGCACAGGCAGTTCTCTTTTCCACTGCATCAGCCAATCAAGTGCAGTCAGCATTTCTGCTGGGTTTTCTTTTTTTTTTCGTTTTTTCTCCCACAACAGACTGTAAAAACCATCTGTGTTTTAGAGGATGTTTAACTTCACTTGGAGTGTAAAGACAGAATGTCTAAATGAAGGCTGAAAAGGCATGAAAGAGACAGGAAAGAGGCATGATTTGGTACAGGACATTTTATTAGTATTTAGTGTCTCCTGGAAGTTTGTTAATTGTGCTTTGCTGCAACTCCATCAATGGCAAAGGAGTCATGTTGGAGTCCAGGGCATGTGGNCAAAGACAGAACACCCTAATTAGGGGGTTGACGGGGTGAAAATCCCGTCAGAGTCAGATGTGTGATTAGCGTTCATCCCGGCATGGTGGATGAACTCTCAAGGAAGAGTTGGGAACAGGGATGCCATCCCTGGGAAGCACAGGACCTGTGACAGGGGTGACATTGCTTGGCCCTCAGTGTGCCCAAGCCAGGGGAAGGAGAGCCTGAGGATGTCATAGGAGGTCTCAAGCTGATCTGAAATACTCCTCAGCCCATTTCCCTGACATTTGTATTTATACATTTACAAGCAGCACACAGAGCTCAGAAGCACACCTTTTAAAGCGCCACTTTGATTCCAGGCTGCAGCGCCTGCACTGGTGCGGGCCAGGCTGCTGCTGGGTGTGCCTGCACACACCCCCAAAGGCTGTGCTGGGCTGATGCTCAGGGCTCCATCCTCTCCTGATAGAAGCCACAAGCAAAGTTCTCAGCCTCTTCAGAGGTGTAGAACCAGGCCAAGAGTCAATTTTGAGATATAAGTGTTTTTTGTGAGCAGAGCAGATGCTGATTGATTAATTATTTATAATGGCACAATCTGGAGGATGAATACAGATAAAAATTCAGCAAAAGCTATTGAAAATGGAGTCTGGCTTTTTTATAAAGTACCTGGGGATATTGCATTTCAAAAGAATTCTAGAAGTAAATCTCAGTATTAAAGCCATAAGTTTTTAATGTTAAGCTTCTTTAGCTCAACAATGAAAACATTTAACTTCACAGTTTGGCAGAGAAGAGTATTAGCAAATATCATGGAAGGACTATGTCATTCCAGTAGTTCATTCTCCTTAGAGAAATTATCCAGCAAAGTCCTTATGATTTATGAGAGGAATTGAACCAAAATTAGCTATCTTATAAGTCATTGGCATAATTACTTTTACCCTTGTTTTGCTTGAAATATCCATGAACACCATAGACGTGCCAGTGTCTTTTTCCTCATCTTTTATGTTTTGCTATCTATAAATAGCTTGTTGTGAGTGTCTGAAACTGGGTGTATGAAGCACTGATTAATTATACCCTTCTAATTTGATTTTAGTCTCAAGGATCCACATTGGAAGTAACTCACAAAAGTCCTTGAGCTGCTAACAGTGACCAAAGGTGTTACAGGGGCCAGCAGGATTTTATGCTCCACTAAAATACATAGTTCTGGTATTTTAGGGCAGAGTTAAACATCAGTACAATTGGACAATGGGAATGATTACATTAAGCACAGAGTCCAAGTTCTGCTTCGAGACTGGTGATTTAACAAATCACCTGGTATTGTATAGACTGTGATCAGGCGTTCAGCCCAGGTTTTGCTTTGGGGGAATATGAATATTTTAACTTAATATCACATTTTATTAGTACCGGTATTAAATAAAGCTCCTGCACTTGGGGCATTCATTGAAAGTGAGTCCAAAAAACTAATAAATGTAGTTGAAACAAAAATGACCTCTGAAAGTCAGTCTCAACACACCTTTTCCTGTCACAAGCATTTTAGGAAATTAATTCCTTGCCTGGTTACTAAAATGTCTAAAAGATGGGTTTCTAAATTTTTTTCCCCCAACCCTTATCCATCCAAACTCCTCTTGACAGCAGGGAAGCACAGACACTTTTCCAGTGCAGAGACTCATCTTCAATGGAACTGTGTGGGTTTAAATCAGTTAAAAATCTTATAGTTAGGGCTGCACAAAAGGAGAAGGATTAGGCTTTACCAGGGTAACAGGACTCTGCAACCTCCTGGGTTAGTGAGGAGAGCCAGACTTATCAGAAAAAGTCAATGCTCAGGAGAAGTAAAAAATAGAAGAGGCCACCTCCATCAATTTCTGGTCTGAGAAAAGCACGAGGCTGAAAGGCAAAGCAGTGAATGTCTTTAACAGCTATAGATTAGAGAGGGAAAGTGGATCTGAAAATCTGGCTTTTTCACAGAGATGTTCAATACCTATCCAGGGAGGAGATTGCAGACTCTTAAAGGGATTAAACCAATGATTACACAAAAATGGCACTTCCACTGAGAAACAGACTTCTAAACCATCGAGGTTGCAGGAAGGGCAAGAGGACCGAGCATTAAGAGGGCTGATGCTAAAGGGCAGCAGCTCCTGGGAAGCTGGAGAAGAGGCTGGGGTTTTACACCAGAAAGAGAGACTGCTACACATAAAGAATTTGGAATGAGGCTGACAGCTGGCAAGGCAGAGATAATGTTTGGAGGATGTTGGCAGAAGGGTTAAAAAATGGAAGAACTATTTGTTCCTTGGTCACAGAGATAAACTGAAAGTGTCCTGAGCCTCCCTGAAAATTGTAACAGGTAAATTTAAGTCCTTGCTTCCTGAGCTTAGTCACCAGAGAAAACAATGTGATGTATAGGCAGTGTTTGGAGCAAACAGAATAATTAGAGTAATGTACAGCCTGCAGGATGGATAAATATGTGCATGACAAATGAAGGCACCACTGGTTTTTAAGCACGACATCAAAAGTATGTCGACTTGCATGTAATTAAATTGTTTTCTCACTCTCTGTGTTTCATTTCGTTTCTGCAGAATGAAATACTCCTCTTTGGATCTACATCGCTGCATTATGTCATGAAGTTTATTGAATGGTAAAGTTTACAGAATGGTAAGGAAGAAATAGGAAGGAAGAGATGTTTGTTGGGTTTTTTTTGTTTGTTTTGGTTTTTTTTCATACCAAGAGACTTTAAATGCTAGAGTGGAGGTGGGCTATGAATCTAATTGCCAAAGCTACTATCAAAGTAAGAAAGGAATTAAGATGGGATTTGTTCAAATGCCAGGTTCAGTAGAAGACAAATAGGGTCTAATCCATTTTGGTGATTCTGGTAGGAAATGAAAACACATAGGTCCACAGGATTTCTCTGTTTTAAGAGGGAGAAAATTACATCTAAATCCATTCATTTTGTAAATTAGTTGCCTTGAAATAATAACCTTCTTTCAAAAGGCATAACTCCCAGAGTTTGATCAAAGTCCCTCCAAAGTCAATGGGAAGTTCATTAGTGATTCTAAAGATTTGGGGCAAGGAAGTTGTGGGAATGGCCTAAAAGATCCTTTTTAAGAAAAAAACCCCAAACACTTGAAATCAGAGAAGTTCCGGGGCCTCTGCTATGCTGATTTTTTTTCCAGCATGCAGGCATAAAAACTAGACCTACTGTAATGTATATGGATTCAAGTCAGTTTTGGGCCTGGAGTACCTTCCTTGGATAATGTTTTTCAGTTGTCTCAAAGGTACAAAAGGGAACTCAGTAGGACTGAACCCAACCTGAAGCCTGTTCCAGGTTTGTAAAGGCCCATTTTGGATCCTCCTGACAGGTCACCCAAAGCGCTCATTCCTTGTTTCCTCAGAAGCATGGTTGTCTTGGGTTGCAATGCAAGATGTAACCAGCAGTATGTATTCTATTGCCATCTGTTGAAACCGGTTGGGAAGGTGTTTTCTTTATCTCTTCTAACTCCCGGGCGAGGGGTGGGTGTGTTCTGTTAAGGGCCATCTGTTAAACCAGCTGGGGCAGGGGTCTTTATCCCTTCCCTGACCCATCCTCCCTCCAGGGGATCTCTGCTGCTCATGGGCCATCGAGGCTCACTGCATGGCTGAGAACATTACATCATCCATTGGGAGAGGCTCCGCCCAGGGGGAGGAGCCACGCAGTCCTGCCTGGATAAAACCTGACATCCAGAACCCAGCACAGCCTGTGTGCACTGGATTGCCAGAGGGAGACCAGACCCATCTCACCACCTCTGGGCCTTGAGAGGAAAACTCCACCCTTGTACAGGATCATTGCTCCAACAGAACCACATCTGTCCCTGCAGGAGGGCTTGATTGGATTGCTCCCAACACCCTGACCAAACAGGGTGTCAAGTTTTATGCCGACTCTGTCAGTGTTTTCTATTTTGTTTGTTTGCGTCTTTGTGGGTTTTTTTGCCACTATATTTTCATTTTTAATATTCCCAGTAAAGAACTGTTATTCCTGTTCCCATATCTTTGCCTGAGAACCCCTTAATTTCAAAACTATAATAATTTGGTGGGAGGGGTTTTACATTCTCCATTCCAAGGGAAGCTCCAGCTTTCCCTGGCAGACACCTGTCTTCCTAAACCAAGGCCATGGTATTTCTTTGAGAAGCATGTGCAGGGAGTGAATCCACACATCCTTACACACTGGAAATGGGATGTGCTCAAGCACACAGTTGCCATCATAAATAACTGAATGCTCTATTAGAAAAGTACCCTCCCCTGTTATTGCTGGTCATGAAATCACCCTGTATCTCACATGAAACGTGCCAGTGCAGCATTTGTTACCTTACACTTTTCTGAGATTTTTCATGTGGAAAGCTTTCCAAGTGAAAGATACAGTGCTGCCAAAATGCATTTTTAATGAAAAAAAAGACAGATCCAATAGGAAAAAAAATATCAATCATTTAAAAGCATTGTAAGATTTCCTTTTGGATCAGTTTTTAAGAGAAAAGAAAATGAAGTCTTGCACAGCTCTCCACATCCTTGGCTCTGGGGAGAGCACACTGCCTGCTAGGTAGACCTGCCCTTTTCCTTGGAAAGGGAAGATATTTTTCTCAGGATGCCACTGACACTGATGGCTTTCCCCCAGTCAGTCAGAACTGTGACTTGCATCCCTTTGAGGTGTAAGCAGAGGCAGCTCCTTGCCAAAACCAAACAAATAAATAGCATTTGTGTAGGAAATGTGCCCAGTCAGGTCTTCTGTCAATGTGTTCAGAGGCAGGATGTTACCTGAAGAGCTTTCACAGATGTGTTGCCCAGGGAATTAATGTTCATGAATGATTATATTTGGTATTTGGATTTTTTTTTCCTCTTGAAACCAGACACCAACCACCAGCTGGTCTAAGCACAGTATCCCAGGTGGGAAAGGGAAGGCTTTCAACTCCGTTACACCAATGAGGAAACGGGGGAGCAGAAAGGTCTTCCTGGTTTTTTCAGGTTCTCATTGCGAACAAAAAACAATCTGCAAGGTATTTTTGCTCCCTATTCTAAACTAAAATGAGGAGATAATGCTGCTTCTTTATGCCCCAAATGCTCAATAAGAAGCAATGAATTGAGAATGCAGCAACGTGCATTTTAAAGCTACTAACTTAAAGAGGAAAGCTTAAAAAGCAATTCTAAACTAAACTGAGGGCAATAACTAATATAACGATCTGATGGACTAGAAATTACCTCCATTATCTGGTCCCTCCGTTAAGCATTTCTGTATTAGTTATGTCAACTTTTGGTTTACAGGAATTAGACGGGCTGCATTGTGCCTTACAGCCTCAGCATTCTTGAATACAGAGGAAGGTTTGACACTGAGATCTCCAGACTTCCTGTAGTTTTTCACTGGTCTAAGAGAGCAGCAAGGGTGCCCAAAAAGCTTTTTACACTGCCTGTGGACTGCTGCCAGCTCAATGCTTGGTTTAATCTCCATGCCAATATCTGCAAAGCATCCCGATTTCAAATGGCAGGAGAGGTGCTGAGGGAGGTGACTAATTAGAGATTATGAAAGAGAGATTAGGATCCTGTGGGCCTTTCTGGAGGGTTAGATGGCCAAATGAGGCATCCCCTCCTGGGAGAGGGCAGGGAGTTGAGACATACGCCCTGCAGCTTTTGTACTAAGCCTAAGGGGAAGCAGTTTTAAGCTGCTCCTGGTCACTTGTCTGCAGGGACCTCTATAGCCCTTGATTAGTACCGCAATTTAGAAGGGATCAGCAATTTGCCCTCTTCCCCTGGCCTTGGTGCCCCAACACAAACTGTCCTTGAGATGATCATAGCAATTCACCGTGCCTTTTTTCCCTATTTCTTTTTTTTTTTTCCCTCTGTAAGTCTGATGCCAAATACATTATCTTAACCGCTTTCAGTCTGAAGTAATGAAAAGAGGAGAAATAGCAGCTCTGTGGGAATATTTTAAGGGGATTCTCATCCAATGTAAAGACAATAGCAGAAGATGTTAAGGTGTAAATTGTGGCCAAGAGGTAAAAGAGAGAGAAAGAAAAGAAAGATAAATTATGAAAAGAATTTATTACAGCAGAAGACAAAGAACCTCTTGCTAATCTCACACTGCTTTTACTCTTGTGTAATGAAAGGAGGGCTCCTGTGCAAAAGTTAAACACCACAGGAATAATGTTTGCTACTATGCAAAACAAATACTGGTCTTCTGAGAAGAAAGAGCAAAACTAAAAGAGGACAAGTAATAGCATTTCATGTTTCCAAGCTGTCAAGAATTGTCCTTTGATCAGTTTTATCAAAAGCTGCGCTGATTGTCTTCAACTGGGGCTGGTTTTGAAAATATTAACTCTCCAGGGTTCTGTTTTGTTTTCCTCTAAGTCTAAAGGCAGTGTAATAAAAAGGTCATTGTAACTGGATGTAGATAACGTTTCATGACCTGATCCTGTGAGATGCTGGCTTTTCTTGAGGTAATGCAGTTCAAGGGTGCTTAGCAGATTTCGCAAAGCTTAGGGAACACGTTCTCAAAATGTTGGTGAAATCCATCCCTTTGAAGGCATTGAAATGAAATGGCCAGATTGACTTGTATTCTACCTTCGGGAGTGTTCAGTTAAACAAAAAGCCCCCTCTGGCTGATCAAGTAGAAAGGCCTGCTTCCATCCTCAATTTACTTTACCCATCCCAGGAAGGCTAAAATAGAACTACAGGTACAGACATGGGTGACAAAGAACTCCATGCCTTGTGTCCAAAGAGAGGTGAAATAGATTAATAATTTCAGCCCAGAAAAAAAGACACTGACACCAGAATACAATGAAGGCAATTATGAAACTCTGAGTGTTTTTTGAGAGGGAACCAAAAATATTCACTTTATCATGATATAAGAAGAAGTCAGTACCAAATGGAATTATCCAATGGTAGGAGTTAAAAAAATCAAAACAAGGAAACAAATGCAACAATAATAAGCCTTTGTCACAAAAGCAGTTTAAACTCTGGAACTCATTGCTGCAAAATAGAATTGTAACAGGGTTTAAAGTCTATCTAGACAAAGGCCCTTATGTTAGGACTCTTAATACAAGTTGTAATTTCCTGCAGCTGGGAAAATGTATTGGAGGAACATCACTGTGTGCTTTTCTTGTATGTCCATCAAAGCTGGAATCATGAGTTAGACACACTTCTAACCCAGCTCAGCCACTGGTATGTTCCTAGGAAGCCAAGGAACGTTATTGTTGCTTGTAACGTGCCTGGAATGCCTTTACTAAAAGGAGCAGAGACAAGGATGTCAAAGCCCCTCATTTTTGGGACGCTGAAAGGTGGGACCATCAGTACTCCTTCCTCCCCAGCCAAAAATGTCTCTGTTTTGTGCCAACAGATTTTTATGTCATTTCACCCTTCTCATTATAGTATGTGCTGAAACAATTTGATTCAGAAATTGTTCCCTGTGAGGGTGGGCAGGCCTGGCACAGGGTGCCCAGAGCAGCTGTGGCTGCCCCTGGATCCCTGGCAGTGCCCAAGGCCAGGTTGGGCACTGGGGCTTGGAGCAGCCTGGGACAGTGGGAGGTGTTCCCTGCTCATGGCAGGAGGTGGGATGAAATGATTTCTAAAATGTCTTTCAACCCAAACCATTCTATGGTTCTATGTCTTGAGTATTTATGCTGAATGCTGCCAATATTCTTATACAGTTTTCCTGAATGTCCCATTTAAGGAAAAAACCCATGAAATAGGAAGGGGACAATAGCTTTAAGGACTAATGAGAGATTATAAGTCTACTGGATTTTAATTTTGAGGCTCTATGAATGCGTGCTCTGGACACATCAGTGTTTGCAGTTAAATGCAGATGGGCTGGGTCTGCCTTCAGGACAGTCCTGTACCCACTGCAATTTGAAGCAGACGCTAAAGTTTGGCTTTGCTGTTGGACTGGCAGGTTCTGCAGCTGGATCACTGTGTGGCCTTTGGCAAAGCATGCCATGAGTCAG
Organism: Donacobius atricapilla; assembly: GCA_013397315.1. Lineage (NCBI taxonomy): Eukaryota > Metazoa > Chordata > Aves > Passeriformes > Mimidae > Donacobius > Donacobius atricapilla. Next base: position 330,369 of record WBMY01014433.1, read on the forward strand.
CTGAAAGTTTTCCTCCCGAGTGGGAGAGGAATTTAAACCCCTGTTTGTTCTTGAATCAAATTTACAACACTTCCTGCCCTTTGGCACATCACGTGCATAGAAATATCTAAAGCCTTGGAGGAAAGTACTGCCAGGTACAGACTTGTGGGCACTAACCTTTCCTTGCATTCTGAGTATGGAACAAGGACCAAATCCCTCCAGTTAACCACGAGGGTTCTGGTTCTTCCCCTCATGAAGCAACTGCCTGAAAAATCCATCTTCTCTGGTAATAGGACTAGTCTCATGTTCAAAACCACAGCAGAACAAGCTCTTCCTAAGGCAAGAAAATCATGTCGTAAATTCAAAGCCTCTTATCCATAAAGTGGAAATTTTCAGATATACTGTGAAGTCAAAGGGGTCTCTGGCTTGTGTTTCAGAGCTGAAGTAGTTGAGTGAAGGTTATTCATCCTGTGTGGAGAGACCAGACAAAAACAGCCCCAAAGCAAATGAACTGGGATTTGACAGCCTCTGTCCAGACTGGAAAACAGATGTTCAACATGTCAGGAGAGCAGGGACCGGTAATTTTATAGTTAGAAGATGTTTGGTAGAAATTCAGTGTGGAGACCATGTCAAGGTGCTGTCAGAAGGCTCACACCCCCACCTCCATGATTTACAGAGAGTGGGTTCAAAGCAAGTCCCTGTGTCACCATGGGCAAAGGCTGTCTCATCATCAGAGCTCCAGCATCCTTTAGGAGGAGGAAACCAGTCACTACAAGGAGAAGCTCTTTAAAGGCACGTGGGACTCTTAGTGAAGCTGATCAATTGAGTTTTTTTAACTCGTTATTGTGCCTCATCTACAAAGCAACGTGCTCACTGCTTGAATCAGAAAAGCTCTGCTGTGTGCAGACTGGTTGAAAGTGTGCTTGGGTGAGTGCTTGGGAGCTCACACTGTCAGCTGTGGTTGACTTAAGCTGCACTGAAGTCATTCTCACACAGCTTTCAGTTAATCCTCACAGCACCGTGTGGAAACTGCCTGAGAATGCTCTTCACAGGAGTGTGTCCTCGGATAAAACTTGCATGTGGTCAGGAATAGGGTTTTTTTTTGCCATAAAATCTCACATTTTTCTGTTCTCCTTTGCTAACGGAGCACCTGGCTTGTAGTTTCCAGTGGGAGATCCCAGTTCTTAGGGGGCCCTGCAGCGCCAGCCTGAGCTGCTCAGTGAGGGAACATGTGGAGTTACTCTGTGAAATTACCTATGCAGAGGGTTTGCATTGGGAAGGTCATTTTTGGGAAGTGTGTCATGACACCTGATCTGGGGATTGCTGCAGTCACAAATCTGAAATCCCTTGGTTTCTTCAGGGAGCTTGAAACCTGCTCAGCACAAGGTAAATAAGATGGATGGTTATGAGCTGCTGGGTGTGGAATCTTCTTTAATCTGCTCCCCGTGCCTGATGTTGCACTCTCTGAGGGGTCCCTCACCATGACAGCATTCACATCTAAATTTTCCCTGGGGTTGCTCTGAGATTTCCTCCAGGTTCTCATCTAACCCCCTCTGCTCCTTGGTCCCTGAATTCCTGTGGGACTATCACAGAGCTCTGAATGCTGATGTCCTCCCTGCAGGGCCGGGTAGGGATCCTTACTCCCAGTTGTATCTAATGCTGGGTAAGAGCCACCTCAGAGTTTTCACACACTCACCACTGGAGCAAAATGCATTTTTCTGCATTTTCTTATCTTGCAGGGTGATGCTCTTCAATGTTGAGATTAATACTTGCAGATTACCAGTTCTAGTTGAGATTAAAAAATAATTTTCTAGGCTATAACAGGTTTGGTTACAAATGACACCAGCTCTCTCTCTTTGAAGGACACCACCGAAAATAGCTGTTTATTTTAATAATGGCAATTGTGCCTCTAATAAGCATCTTGTTTAGTAATTTGTAGAGGTTATGTACATGCGTTTCTATAAACAAGGATATTTGTTCAAGCTAAGCCTGATTAAAAAAGAAATGATGCAAGAGTTATTTGGAGGGCTGTAGGAAAACAGTCTCTCCTGATTCAGTATTTCCACTTGGTAAAGTGAGAATTGCAATTACTCCAGAGGAAAAAGTCCTTAGAGAAGCAGATGAGATTAGGTGGGAATGATTAGGATGATGCTAAAGACATATTACCAATAGGAAATGCCTCACTGAATTCCCATACAGAACTAGAATTTTATAAAACCTAACTGTGAACAAAAAAATATTCTAATCCCCATTATTTACTACTCCTTTACTTATTTTTAAAAGCTTCAAGATTTTTCTTCACCTAAAACCCAACACATTTTAGGAAATTTGGTCCTCATTTGAAGACCAGTTAGTGCTAGTAGTAGGATGTAATAAAAATAATACTTTGGTTCGCAGATATTTTGTTTTAATGAACTTTTTTGTGGATTTTTTTTTTTTTTTAAATCTCAGCTCATGTAATATTGTGTTCTTTTAACTGCACCTCTCTTTTTTTTTCTCAGGCCAGAGCTCATGCTCCATTTAAAAGCTGAGTCTGTTTGGCTTCCCTTGGTGTGCCTCCCTCAATGATGTTGAGCACCAAGAGCCGGAAAAGGTTGGGAAAAATTACTTCAAAGGCCTTAGTTTATTTTATAATTTTTGTTTGTGTACTTTTCTGTGGTGATATCAATTCCACCTAACTCACTGCATCAAGGCTCCTCACAGAGGCATGAGAGGTTATTTTTATTATCCATCAATTAGCTTCTCACAACTCTGAGAAGCACCACAGGGCAGGTATGGCTCAAACCCCTCTAATGCTGCTAAAAGATTCCTCCCAGTTGAGTGTTTGTCTTCCTCTCTGCTTTCCACACATAAAATGTTGTGGGTTTGAAACCATAAAGAAACCATAAAGAAACACTTGTCTGTAATTGCTCCCTTCCAAAACTCATCACAGCAGTTTGGTGAATATTTGATCATCTTTTTCATTTCTACAGAGTCTTCAGCTGAATTGCTAATTTCTAATTGGATTTCAGGGATAAATATTTCTACACTCACTGTTAATACGTGTGGAACAAACTTTGCAGGAATTCTCAGGTTTCCTGTTTGTCTGATCTCCCAGTTATGATTGCTGGATTAGCTCTCCCCAGTGCACTGTGCTTGGCAATTTCTGAGGAACGAGAATTCAGCTGACACCATCTGATTCTGCAACTTGCTGAGAGTGTCTCTAAAGCATGGTAACCGCCACCACTTTCATTAGGATTTGACGTTATTCCCTGTTTTCCACAGATTCTCAAGGGTCAGCCTTTATTTGTGCTGATCCCATATTAAAATAAGTATTGTGAGAATTATAATTCAAAATTGTATGAAGTCAGTAATAAATAGTCCTAATTAGTAGACAGAAATAAATTACTTTAATCTAAACTCATGAGCACAAGAAACAGATGGGCTTAAGTGCAAATAATTCTCTTTTTTTAACAAGAAATTTTTTCCCTTTCTAGCATCTACCACTGCAATTCAATTTTTTTATTTGCCAAACATGTTTTTACTGAATCACAGGCTACATGGGAATGCTGCTCAAATTTTCCTAAGGAAGATGTGGCTCTTCTTAATTAAATTAATCTATTTAATGAATATCTCTGCACCTAGGAAGGGAAAACCCGAGTTTGTTTCCTTCCTTTATTCCTGTGGGGAACATGAATTCTGTATATGTAAGGAGGATTACGCCCTTTTGAACAAAACAAAACTGTTTTTAACCAGATCTCCCCACAGCACTGTATTCCTGGCAGGCACTTGGTGCGGCATTTCTACATCTCATTCATAAATCAAATCTGTGCTCTGATTCACTTGGTCCAAAGCGTGCTGGGCTACCAAGAATTCGCTGTGCAGCATGAAGTACTTGTGAAGCAGGTCAGACACTTCTGCAGAGCACCAGACCGACCCAGCGCATAATTGAGACCTGTGGCGTGGCTGCAGAAAGCCTCATTTTTATCTGGGAGCTGCCACTGTGCGCCCAGGCTGCAGCAGGCTGCTCGTGTGCACACACACCACACGGGCTGCACCTCCCCAGTCCCGCCTGCACACAGCCTGGCTGTGCCGGGCAAGGGCGTTGAGCTCCTGCCAGGAGTTTGTCTGCTTGTGTCCTGACTTTGGGTGGGATGGGTGGGGGTTGTGGTGCCTTGGGAGGGCTGGCCTGGGACAGGGACTGGACAGAGATGGAGAATAAAGCAGATATTTATTGAAAGGCCTCCAGGATACACCTTGGGCAGGACAGGGCCTGGCCAGGGCTACACCCAAGGTGGACCCAAAATGGTCACAAAATGGATGGCAGGTCACGAGATTTCACACTTTTATAAGCTTTGGTCCATTTGCATATTGGGGTTTAATTGTCCAGTTACAGCTTCAGGTTGTGAGGTCCCATCCTTCTTGTTCCTCCTCCAGCCCCTGTTTGTGTTTTTGGGCCTGAAAGTTGTCCTTGGTCTCCAGCAGGAAAAGGATTTGTTTTGTCTCCCTGCTCTGTGAAGAACTGAGTGACACTGAATGTGAGCTCAGAACTGCACCCCTGGGCAGCACAGAATCTGGAAAACATGACAGCTCAAATGTAAGGCATCAGTTGCTGCTACCTCTCCTCAAAAAGCATCTCTTCTGGAGAAGCTGCTCAGGTGGGCACACAGCAGTCACTCTAGGCCACACTCACACACACGACAGGTAAGTCAACAAAGGCAGGAAGGGGCTCCTGTATAAAGTTCCAGCAAAGTTCATTTTGCAGACACATGCCAAAGGGTTCCAGGAACAGAAAGGCCCAGATCAAAGGAATGTCCAGGGTTAAGTTTGGGGTCAGAGGCCAATGGTCTGAGGGCAAGGGGCCCTGTATGGTTCAACTGTATAGTTAAATTTGGCATAAAAAGTCATGTTTACAGAACCTATAGGGGATATGAGGGCAGACCATCAGTGATACCACAGCCAATGGGAAAACAGGGAAAGGAGAATTCTCTAGAACTAGGGACATGTCTGAACAGTAGAGGTGGGCAAGGCCAATGGGTCAATGGGAAAAGCAAAACTGAGATACATTAACAGAGTACTGCAGACCACTGTGGCAGCAACCTTTTTGTTCACCCTAAGCTCTGAGGCTTTCCTGAAGCCTGTGGCAGATTCCTCAAGGCATTGCCCCAGAAGTTCCCCTGGCAGGCTCAGGGGTCTCCACAGGTGTGGAGCTCAGTTAGGCTCACTGAGCCTGCCTGGGGAACCCTGCAACAGCCTGAGTAAAGCTGAGACTTCTCCAGCACAGTGTCCCATCTCCAGGGCTCTGCCCTTTACCCAGTGGTGCACAAATCACCCAGTCCAACCACTGAGTCAAATACAAATGGAATTCTGCAGTCAGTTTTTCATCCTTCAAGGAGATGAGTCTTGTTCCTCTCCCTCTCTGTGAGAGCTGGATAGCCTGGGGCTTTTTTATATTCTTAGTTGTCACAAATAGCACTTTGTATTTACTAAAAAGCCATCGATCCCTCTCCCTCAAGTCCTAAACCTCTTTGTAAATCAGTACATCTCTTTGAGTGAAGCACAGGAAAATAATAAGGAATCCTGGATCTGGCAGTTTCTCTGAAAACTTCCCAGTGCTGTTACCGCTGTCCCATCAGCGCCACAGCCACAGACAAGGCTCCTGGAGTGACTGAAAGTGTTACCACATGAAAGATTCAATTTCACCTCTTGTTACATCCAAAACGAGATCATACCACTCCGTGCTTGACTCTATTTGAACTTCCATCTGCTGGTAAGCTTCAAAGAGCACAGCAGCCCTTCATGGATTGGATCCCAAAGCAGATGCCTTTGTGCTCTGGTTCTGTGGGCACAGGGAGACATGAGGCAGATTTATGCAGCAGAATTTGGATTTGCAGGTTCCCTGGTTGGCTTCTGAGATTTCTTGACCAGTGTAGCTGAGCTTCCAGCACTTTGGCCTCTGAAGTTTTTGTTGGCTGCAAAAGAAGCCTGAGGTCCTGCCTTCACAGATCCCTGAAGTTACGGGGTGTGCAGCATCCTTCCTGCTCATCTTACTCTCATCTGGGAAGATTTTGCCTTTCAGACAGACTCAGATATGCTTCAGATGCTCCAGAAAACAAATCCTTCAGACAGGGGATACCTCAGCTGCCTAATCAAACAGTCCTGTATTCAGACTGTATCCTGGTGACAGCACCTTGGGACCTTGCAGACTGGGTTATTTGCTCTGGGAAATGGATCCAAACACAGCTTAGCCAAGATGGAAGTATCAGTTCTTACTTTTTGCCCTACTTGTAGGTGAGCACACTAATCCCAGAGCAGATTAGTGCACTGGCAAAGGGCTGGTCTGATAAATGCATGTTTGGTGTTGCCTGGAATCTGTCATTGCGGCCACTGTTAGACAAGAAGAGGGCACAAGTCATCCTTAATGCCTGAAGAGATTCCCCATGAGAAGAAAAAGGCACATTTAAGTCATCTGACCCACTCTCTCTTCCCCAGTCTGTCTTTACAGTGTTGAGATTGTAAACCTGCTTCAGAGGGGTGGTTTATATTAACACTCACCTGCTGATCAGGGGGGCTGGCAGGAAAAAATCAAAGGGAATGTCAGAAAACAGTAGCATGATTCTGTTCTCTGCTGAAGAGCTCTTCTCCTGTCTTGTCAGAGTTACAGAGACACGACGTGGGTCGCAGAAACCTCCCTCTCCTGACAGTTGTTACTTTCGGGATTAGATCGATATTTTTCTGTACCCAGGAATTAGCAGAACAACTGCCTGCAGGAATATATTTTAGGGGTGATTTTCTATCAGTGCAGGATGCTTCTGAATTTAATTCTGCTATTCAAGACACCATTTACTTTTTTAATACTTAAAGCCATATGCATTGCTCATGAGAAATCCTGCAGGTAGAGAGAAAACAGAAGAATACACGTTAGAGGATTAGAAATAATATGGATTGTGAAGTCTTATGTAAAACAGGAAATCGTATTTTTGAGATGTTTTGCAAAGAAATTTTGCACTTGGCAGGGTATTTAAGTTACCTGTCATTTACACCTTGAAGATCAGCAGTGAAAACCTAATAATGCTCCCACTCTTAGGAGTGATTGTCTCTGTAAAGCAGCTATCTTTGCAGCTTTATACAAAGCAAAAATGTCAGCTATGTCATCTCCAATAGCTTCTTTATGAATTGCAAGTGGCTTAATTTCAAAGGACCAAACTGAATAGCTTATTTTCTTTCCATTTCTAAAGTCTTTTCTGCTGCACTCTTAAAGAGAAAAAACTATGGCCAAATATTTTATGCTGTTCCACTGTGAATGTTAGTTGAAAAAAAAAAAAACAGAAAAACCCCAAAACAAACAAAAAAACCCCACCAAAAAACCCCCACCAAAACCAAAAAACAACAAACTTGAAAATGCTGGAAGAAAAAAAGACCAGAGCAAATGGATATTACCATTATGTCTGAGGATATAGTGACTCCTGGGACAGGTAGGCTTCCAGTAGGAACCACTGCACTCAGGATGCAGAGCTGGAGGCAGTTAGGCTCAGATCTATTTTTTTTCCTGGATTCGTCTTTTCTTATCTCTAATATGACCTTCCATTTTTAAAGATATTTTGTAGCCTGTCCTTGAAAATTTTTATTAATGGCCTAGTTAAGAAGGAAGAGGATTACTACTTATCTATATTATATTTATTCCAATTTCTGCTTTAAACATTGTTTTATGTAAATTTACCATGACATTTAATTTCCTTCATTTATACACTTGAATTACTACATTTTTACAAATACTTATTACAGTTATTTTGAGCTACCCATTTTGCATATTCCTGAGCTACACAGTCTTATTTATTATTTCTTTTTTCATTCTCATTCATTATAGAAGCTCAAGTAAACCTGTGGAGGCAAGGACAGGTAGATTTGAGCACGGAATGAGGTGCAGTGGTTTAACTGCCATAGAGCAGGATCTGGAATATTGGAGGAATAATTAACCCAGGAAGAAAAACATGCTGAAATTTCTTCTTTCTCCTCTGAAACACTCCATGTGAGAGTGTGTTAGCCTTACAGCAGGTTGCTGGAAAGTCTGGCTATGACAACGCATTGTGGGCTAATTTAGCTCACTGCTGAGCCCTGCTGCCCAGCAGAGCTGAATAGATATATCTGCTGTCAGTCTGCACCTCTGAAAGCAGCCCTGGCAAGCCACTCTCCAGCAAATGGTTGTTTTCCCTGCACAGTTAATGCCGTTGTATAGAGCAACCAGGAACCCAGAAACATGAAACCACCAAGGCTGAAGTCTTCCAGGGTATTTAGGCAACAACATCCCATAACCGGTGGATTGCCTAACGGGATGGTCTTGGCTCTGTTATTGTGTCTTTAGTCATATCAAAATGCTGTTTCCCACTGTGTCGGGCAGGAGTTGGGGCACACCATGGTTAAATCTCTGGGGTAGAGGAGAAGCTGCAATCACTCAACAGAATCCTTCCAGTCAAAAAATGGATTCGATCAGCGCATCCAAGAGACTCACAGAGGGATCAGAATCCCAAAGCAGGGAGGCTAAGTGGAAATACATGTAGAAATATTTGAGCGCTGAAAAGATGCTGAGAAACCCATGACAATAAATTATCTGTTCCACTTCAGTGGTGGAAACTGATTTCAGACATATCTAGAGAGAAAAATACGAATGAGAGAATTTGAGTTCCAAGTCTATTAGGAATCAAACTTTCAGACTGACAGCACCTGTTTGATTGTTTCCAATGATTTTTTGCCATCTGAATAACGTCATTTTTTTAAGCAATTTAAATTTTCTTTGCTGAAGGGAAACCTAGAGGACACAGATTCTCCATCACAGAATCAAATACCTTGGCTGAAGATAAGTTGATCTGTTAGAAAAGTGCCATATCCAAAGGTAGCACAACAGCTGTACTGAGTTTTTTCCTAGCCTAATAGGGAATTGATATTTCAGCTCAGGGACAAAATACTGCATCACTTGTGTTTGAAGAAATGACTGCAGAACATTTACTACAATTGATCATTTACTGCTCCCTTTTCTGGCTTTAACACTCAAATGTCCTAACTCTTGAATGCTGGGTTGTGTGAACAGAATACACCCGAGTGAGTGGCTGTCTCCAGAGCTGGGCTTCGCCAGTGCCCTTTGCACAATGCCCCTTCAGAATGCACTTAACATTATCAATATAAGGAGCAGAAAAGCAGAAAATGCTTCCTGGTGCCAGTTCTACGGTCTAATCAGAGTTTAAATGTAAAGTTTATTCTCCAGGAGAACGACAAATGCTGAAACCTTGTGGCCAGGAATTCAAGCACTGCAGGTTGAAATTATAATCTCTGTCTCTAATGCTCCTCTTAGAGACCGTGGGAAAGGAATGGTACATTTTCCTGCCACTACTCAGCCACTTTATCTTTGAATAGGGAGATTTTTTTTCTCTTACAAGCAATCAAGTTTTTAGATTGCTCATGTGTGTTTCCCCTGCTGATAGCAGGAGATCACAGAGGGCAAAGGTGAGCAAATGGATTTAAAACAAAACTGCACAAGAAATGGTGCATGCACTAATATTACATGCTCCATTGCACATTTGGTTATTCATTCTTTACACCAGTCCTCTGGGACAAAATCAATGAGACATTCCATGTTATGCTTCAAAGTCATCATAATTGTTTGTTTTGAAACAACAATCTTTTTCCCTTTTGTCAACCAAGCAATTTGCTGAAGTACCCAATTTTTCAAGAGGAGTCAGAAATAGAGCCAGAAGCTTTTTAAAAATAATTTAAAGGGGGTGGGGGCAGAACCCACCTGCAAAAAACCCCTATGCTGATATGCTGTGTTGTTTATTACATGATATTCTCCCCAAAGGGGAATCATAATGAAATAAACCCCCACATAATCCCCACAGCACATCAAAGGAACATGAGCCTTAAACATTATTTATATCTGTGTGACAACAAGGTGTGTTTGCATAATTAAAGTACCTCAGAAGATGTGTACAGCAAGACATCCCACTGGCAATTAGCTGCTTGAGTGGTCAAGTTTCCACATACAAATTGTGTGTATAACTTCAGCGAAGAGCAGCACTGTACTTGACCTTTTCTGCCTTCCCAAAGGATGTTGCTGTATTATTTTTTGCAGTGTATTACCTTTATCTGAACACATGCTTTTAGTAAATGCCTGAGTCATGAGTTTAAAAACGACTAATTAGTCTGATGTTTTTATCCGTATGAACAGCCTGAAGTCCTGGCAGGGACTGCACAGGCAGTGGTTCCAGCCATTGTACAAACCTGGAAATGAGCTCTGGTGCTCATTTCCCATCAGGTGTCAGAACCCTTTGCAGGTCCATGCTGGAGAGATGGGAATGGAGACACACAGCAGTGATGGGATTCCCTGTGCTCAGGGAAGAAATGAGGCTTGAAAATCAGGCAAGGCTTTGTACAGGCTGGCCCTAAAATCCTACACTGAGGAGCTTGGAAATGACACCTCACATCTCCATCTCTGCAGTCTGTGAAGCTAAACTCAAGGCCTCCTCACTAATTAGGAGATTATTCGGGGATGGCTATACTTGAAGCTTATTTGAAAAAAAAAAAAGCAGAAAAAAAGGCAGAAGTATATTGTTAACATCCCTCTGTCGTAGTAAGACCCTCTGGGGATGCTACTTGGCTGCTTGTAAGTGTATTTAACATAAAGCAGAGATGATTGAAAAATGTAGCTTGTAGCTCCCTGGGGCAGTTTGCTGCTCACAGGATGTAGGACAGTGAGCAGCTCGGGGAGGAGGCTGCTGCAGCCCTTCCCACGATGGCCCTGCAGGCAAGGGGAGCCTTGTGGGCACTCAGTGTCACTTGATTGGACCTCCTAGCACTCGTGAAAGCCCCTTGTCCACAGCCCACATGAACTTATTTGGTGTGCTCTGGTATAAAATAATTGCTAAGATTCCATAAGGTGCACAAAGCTGCATTCTGAGCCCTGCATAAATGCAGAGACAGGAGCTGTGAGGTCAAATTCATCAGTGGCGTTCTACCAGGGCTCAGTGGGCTTAGCCCGTGGAGGAATTTTGCATGGCTTCTGTAAAATAGGTAAGTATTTGACTAAAATTAGCCAAATCCTCCAGAGCCTAATGGAGCGCTTATGGGTTCTGGCAACTTAACCCAATGTTTAATTTGCACTAATCTAGCCAAGGCTGCAGAAGCATGAAATACACTCTACAGAGAGAGCACTGCTCTTTGAAGTTAGTGGCTTAATTCCCATTGTCTCTGATGGGAGCGGGACTGGGGTTTATACGGCATTTACTCCTGTTATTGTAGACAGAAATATTTTAAAATATGAATTAATTTGGCCTGTGTTCAGGGACATTCCAGTCTTCTGAATTTACTAAATCTTGTTAACTGGCAGGCAAACCTGCACCGCTGCACGTGTGAGATCCATGTAGTCTCCATGCAGATATCATGGGCTGTGAGAAGTGCAGATTCCACTTCTGAGGTGTGTGCAGATCTGTAACTATCCCACTCAGAGCAGGGGAAAAAGAAAAGAAGGGAACTCAATGATCTTTAAGGTCCCTTCCAAGCCTAATCCTTCTATGAACACAGCTCTTCCTGCACAGCATGAAATCAACTACCACAGAACCCAATCTTTTCTATACTTAGGGGATTCTCTAAGTACCAACAATTGCAAATATATTTTTTGATGATTTGTGTTCACCTGGTTGATCTGGGATGTGACAGCTGGGGGGTCAGTCACCCTCTGCAGGGCCCAGAGCTGGCTGCTGCTGGCCCAGCTGGGAGAGGGGCTGTGGCAACTGGGAAGTGCTAGTGGAGCACAGTGTGCAATTCCTCAGCCAGAGATAAGTGACTGTTTCAGTTTATCCTTCTGACAAGAGCAGAGGTTTCTCTATTTCAGACAGTCACAAAAGGTGAGCACGTAGTGTTTAGGGGGAAGGCAGCTCAAGCAGTGATCTAGGCACAGAGAAATAGGGAAAAAGGAAAAAAAGTGTCTTTGAAATGATCCCACTTAGCCACCAAGTAACTGTTACATGGCACAAACCCAAATTGATATGCTGCCTTCACAACACTTTGATTCACTCCTGCAGCCAGGTGCTGAGAGTGACTGTAATAACACAGGGTGTTTCAACAGAGCAGCACGTAGGGGAGCAGACAGGCAAGACAGCAGGCAGGAAGCAGCTGTCTGCTGTGCAGGCAAGGCAGGCACTTCAAAGGGAGGAAATCCTTCTAAGGAACTCATTGTCAGAAGCTACACAAGAGCTCCCACTGATATTAATGCCCACTGTTACTCCTCTGACCAAAAAGGGTTTTTGCCCTCATGAGATGACTTTCCCCACGATGGGGTGACAAGCAGCCCCTGAGCCTTTTGTTTTATTCCAGTTCCTTGCATATTCCCTGCTTTCCTGGCCAATGTTCACTGCTGCTTTGACAAGTTCTAAGTGGCAGAGCCACTACGCTCATTTTACAGGAGCAGAGACACACAAAGAGTTTATTTTAGTCATAGGAAGCGCCACAGATTCCCACACTTTTATTCTTCTCCCGAATCTCTCAGAAAGCTCAAACATCCAGCAGGACTGTATATAAAGAAGAAGGACTGCTGTTTTCTTTCTGCATCTTCTCTCACTCTCTGCCAGTGGATGCTGACAGCAGCCTGCTACTGAAGGGATCACGACTGGCTTTAGATGCAATTTCTACAGCCTGTTTGCTCCAGGCTACGCTGTGACACACCGGTGTCATCCCTTCCTCCAGCAGTCTCCAGAATTTACCATAACAGCTCTCATGTCACAGCTGCCGTTCTTACATTTAAGGTACAGGAGCAAAATCGGCACAGAAAAACCCTAAAGCTCCTCCTTTTCCTCACTCTCACTGCTCACCTGGCATGAGGAGGATGCTCAGGAAATGGGGGAGGCAAAACGTCACTGAGGAAAATGCTGGGGAGAGGTGATAGGGGAGAATGCTGATATATCAGCCCCACTCTCTGACTGGTACAACCACCCTTGCACTGAGAAAATTGGTTTGTATTTGATACTGCTGAGGTAGCAAAGCAAAACACCAAGTCAATTTGGGATAGAAGATGGAAAAAAGAGAGGTGACCTCATTTATTAACCCCAGAAGAGACAGGACTCCATTAACCAAACCTTTGACCAAACCTGCAGGTGAATCAATTTATTTCTTACATCCTTATCATGATTTTTTACTCCCACCATCTGGATTTGCACGTACTGTAAACTCCCATGGCGTTCAGATTCCCTTGTAGCACTTCACGTGAAAATGGACAGGATCCCAGTCTGTTCCCTGAAATCCTCTCAGATGATCCATGCTGGGTACAAACTGTATGGCAGGCAGTGATCATTTAGCTGTGTTTGTCTGTTCTGGGGCAGTTATTGTATCTCAAAGCATTTGAATAAATTAAGTAATTTATCAAAGTATATTTGGGGTGATTATAACTGCAGGAGGAACCCTTTAAGGGGCAGACTGCATAAGATGATATTGTATCCTAAATTCAAAGGCACAAAGAGAACAGAAATAAAAGGAATAACCTGCAAAATGGAAAAGTCACAAATAAAAAAAGTTATTTGCTAAATTGTAGTTGTATTTCATCGTTAAAACATTTAATCTTTATATCACATTTTCCACATTAAGATATTAAGGCTTGGGATCTCTCTGACTTCTTATACACATTTCAATTAAATTAATGTCGAGTTCTATATAAAATTAAGGCAGTTTAGGGTTTCTGGTTTCAGCCTCAGAGGACTGGGGTTGCTCCAGCATCAGATTAACCCCATGGAAGACATTAGGGTCAACAAGCCCTTACCCTTTTTTCTTCCATTTTTAGCAGAACAACAAGTGTATTTTGAGATTTAAGAATAAACTTCAGAGGGTAAAAATACAACTTGGGCCTGAGCCTGATCCAATTTTAATGGCAGAGTCTTGCTACCCTGCTTTTCCCAGTTTGGCAGCAAACACCTCCTCTCTGTACAGTGTGACCTCCAGTGAAAAAAACTGTCCCAAGATGCTTTCCAAAGTATGCATTTTAAATACTCCAACACCTTAATTCTACTTGTAAAGGGCAGTCTGAGGTCCAGCAAAACCAATGTCTCCTGATTGCAGAAAATACATCATTACCTCCATCATCCTCATTAATGGCCAGGCACAGACACCCCAAGGTCCCTTTTATCAGCACAATAATCCCTCCTGTGTGACGGGAAAGGGTGCTTACCTGTGCAGCCGCTGTGCACTAAATGAGCAGTGCTTCTGCGAAATATGACCAACATAGTTTTGGTATAAAATAACCCCAGGAATTCCTTGGTGTCTTGATTTGGAAAGACAGGTGTTTGCCAGAGAAACCCAGAGCTTCCCTTGGAATGGAGAATGTAAACCCCCTCCCTCTGAATTATTACAGTTTTAAAATTAAGGGGCTTTTGGGCAAAGATATGGGCATAAGAATAACAGCTCTTTACTGGGAATATTAAAATAAAAATGTAGTAGTACAAAAAAGGAAAAAAAGCAAACAAACAAAATAGAAAACATTGAAGAGTCAGAACATAGCCTGACGCCCCGTTGGTCAGA
>WBMY01014433.1:344920-364634 GCA_013397315.1 Donacobius atricapilla
AAGACACTTGGACGTTGTTCTAAAGCAGTGAGGCATGGGGAGGGTGGCTGTGCTCAGGTGGCTGGGGTGGCACACCCAGGCACAGGGCTGTGCACCTGGGGGAAGCTGCAGGCTCACAGTAAGGACCAGTTCCAACATCTGAGAATATTTTTCAGGGCAGTATTTATTGCTGCAAAGAGGCTAAGCCACCCTTGTGGACTTTCCTAACTGAGATCAGTTAGTGCTGCAGGTGAAAGAGACAGTTCTGTGAGGTGTTTATTGGTTTAAAACTTTAATATCAGGGAAGTATCATTTTTCCTTCAGGAGGAGTGAGATCTTGTGTCTCCCTTTGTGTGGGAGGGATATTCCAGCTGAGGAGAGAAGTGGGGGCTGTGACAGTGGCAGGGAGGAGTGACACCCCAGGAAGGGAAAGAGCTGCAGAGGAACTGATTCAGGGCCAGGAAGGCTCATCCCATCCCCTGCCAGGTCTCCTGGTTGGGTGGATGGAACATAAATGTCACAGGGAAATCCAGAGCTCCATTCCAAAATGCACTCCAAAATAAAATGAAAGATATTCCTCCCATATTTTTCATTATCTCTATGAGTAATAGAAATATAATCCTCTGGTGGCACAGGTCTGCCTGACCACTTTAGGGAGCTGATTTTGAGTACTATAAAGACAGAGAGGGACATCAAAAAACTTATTGGTGATTATTTTTTTTAATATTTAGGTTACTTTCACATGTTCAAATTCAATAAACTCAGTATTTATTGCACTGACTGTATCAAGTATTCTGACTGCTTTCCTCAACACCCACTCCCAGAAGCTAGTTATTCCTCAAATAACCCTGCAGGTTTTGTCTGTCACTTAAGAGCAGGAAAAGAACCTTCTCTAGGAGATTAGTGTTAGTGCTCACCTGACTCACATCCATTGAAATGGTAAATATCTCACAAAAGTTTGCCATTGACCTGCCCTGGTTGTGTGACCCTAAGAAGTTCAGAAATATTTACAAGTCCATCTATTTACAGGAAAGTCAAGTTTTCTAGATGCTTTTTAGCTCTAGTTTGCTTTTATTATCTTCACCACTCTTGACAGGTACAGTGTGGCACAGCAGAGAATGAATTCCCAAATCCATCCAATGGGGGTTGTGTGCAATCCCTTAAGAACCTCCAGTGGTACAAAAGGACCTGCAAAGCACATTTTAAGCCAGCACATGAAAGCTTTCATTGGCTTTGTATTAAACCAAAGTTTCCAAATGCAGCCATCTGGGTGCTGTTCTCAGCCCCAACTCCATCATGACTCCAAATGGTCACAAGGGCTTGTTCACAACCAGTCAGGTTGATGAAAAAAGAGTCCTCTTGTAAATTTTCTTTAGGTAAGTGCAAATACTCAGTTTGGAAATCACAATACATGTAATATTTAACCAAGCAACAGATTACATAATTCACAAGAGTTAACATCTCATGAATATGATCAGCATGCTTGGAAGCAGTTCTGCTCAGAAATGTGCTGTAGAAAATTTAGGTCTGAAACATCCTTGGCTGACTCAGGCCCTCTCAATATGATCCCGCAGTACCCTGGAATGTGCGATGATGTAGAAGTTTCCCTTAATTGGATTATCTGAGAATGTCAGTCATTGTCACCAATATTGTCCCTGCTTGGTGTCACTGAGAGCCACAAGAAACAGGAATGTAGAGATTCAGCGACCTCTCCTCTGCCAGCCTCGGCTACATTATTGTGTTTGGACCTGGAAAATTAGTTACACATCAATTAGGACTTTTCAAGGTTTGGAAAACACTCTCCACCCCCGTTGTTTTCCTTCCTGCTGAGGAAGGGGGACAGTGGTTTGCTTGGAGTGAACTTTTAGGCAGAGAAAAAAAATCTTGCTCTGTATTTTGCTAGTGAAATTACAGGGTTTGCAATCAATGAATGCTCAAAAGCTGGAAAGAAAAAGATGCTTTGACCTATTGAAACTTCTGATGGAATTATATACATTATTGAGAGTTGTGTGAAGAAATGCACTTGACTATTTCAAGTCTTTCTGAAAAAATAAGTGAGATACTGGACTCCTAAGTCTAGATGTATTTAGTTATCCTATTTATCCTGGACCTATTAAAAGAGGATGTCATAAGAATATTTCTTTCATTCCTCAATTTCCACAGGGAAATGATGGCATGCTCTAAACATCATGCCAAACACATTAACATTTAATGTGAAACTTTTCCCGAAACTTTTTAATTAAATCCTTTTTTTAATCTGAAATTTTATACCAAACTGTTTCAGTGTGTTGCTTAAATGAGTAGCAGAATTCAATATATATTACCAGTAGGCTGAGTGTATTGCTTAAGAGCCTCTTGGAGGACTTTAATTCATATAAAGCTTTTCCGAATTTTCTATTGCATAGAAATTCTCAGAAGGCATCTACTGGAGCTGCAGTAAAAGATAAATTCAGTGCTCTTCAAACTAAACCAGACAGGGTACTTGAGTTGGTCAGTATAGAAAGCAAAAAAGATAGGAAACCTGGAGGAGCATGTGACATTTCTGAAATTATTCTCTCAAATGTAGCTGTCCGGGAAAGGTAAACACTTCTTTGTTGGAATACAGAGGCGCTGGGATTCATTCTGCTGCCTGCCATCTGTTTTCTTAAAAAAACAAATATCTTAATAAAGCTTTTTCATTATTAAGTATAGCCTTGACTCACAAACGAAAATGTTCTGACTAGTGAACTTTTTCACAAAACTTCTGGGAAATCCCCATATCCTCCCCCAGATATTCTTCCCAATGCCCAGAACTTTGCAGATTTAGTATCAAGTGATCAAATAGCAGCCCAGAGTCATTCAAGGTAATTGAATACCAGGATTTGGGGCCAGGTGTACTAAGATGTTCAAACTAATTATTTAATAATTGAAAACAATAACCAATGTAGTTAAATCTCTTGCTGATTTTCTAATGTTTATTAATTTAGGCACCTGTGTCTTCTGCACCACTTTCTTTCAAAATGCTTACAAGGATATGCATAGCATATAAATTTAAAATGGATGTGATTAACTCGATACCTACTCTAGGCCCTTAAGTGATTAGAAGAGCATTATTATTTTAATTGTTATATAGATTTCCTTCTTGAGTCTGCTTATTAAATAGTTGCTTAAATTCCTAGATAGATGTCAAGGTGAAAAATTTTCATTAAACACTCCCTCCACCATTTTTCACGACCTTTTTGAATGGCCTGATAGAAGAAGAACCACAGAAAATGTTTCATTAAAAATTAAGCAGATGCAACACTCAGTTAAGACAAATAAATGAAAAGCAACATCAACACCAGCCCTTATCATCAGGAAAATCACTGCTCTTTCACTGGAGTGATTTTACTTCAGTCCATGGTTTATGCAAACTGCTGAAGGACCATCAAAAAGAAAGGAGGGTTATAATCATTAAGAAAAATCAGCAACATAATGTGTTCTTAATCAGTTTGTGTCTTCTTTCCAAGGGCTTTGTGTGCGCAAGCAGATGTTGCACCTTACCCTTGCTTCACTTAGCTATGTGTATTATTTTAATTACCTTCTATATCTTCAAGGCAATTCCCATTATTTTTTTTTGCTAATGCACCTGCTTGAAGAAAGAAAACTGGAGGCAGGGCACTCACTCTAGAAAGGATAAACTGGCAGTAAGATTAGGCTTCTCGGTGTCTTTTTCTGTTTTGTTTTTTTTCCACTCCCCTCACTGTGACTAAATAATAACTACTGGAAGGAATAATTTTACAAGAGGGAGTTATCTGTTATTTTTATTTGGTCCCACTACTGTTAATTAACAGCAGATATGAAAGGTCCTGTAAAGGTTTTGAAAATAAAACAAAACCTGGTAAAATCTTCTATTTTTCTTTTACAAACAGCATTCTTGTAAGGCTATCAAATGGGCTGCTTCAGCCTTAAAGTCAGAGAAAAGAAGTATGAATACAGCAGAATAACAACATGATTCATCAGCATGAGGGAAATAAATGGACAATATTAACTGTATCATTCCAGCAGTCTACCCAGCAGTCCTAATGCCTCGACAGAATGTGTGAAGGGAAATGAAATGGCAGCATGATTACACTGATTACAGCTGTTGCAAAGATGGGAGGCAACAGTCATGCTTCAGTGGGGCTGTAATTATACTTCAAAGAAATGCTGTGTGCAGCCTGCTCCACTCCTGGAGTATTCCTGCTGTTTGTTTCCTCTTATTTGGTTCTTAGGTCCTGTAGACACTTGCTCATAGGTGTAACTCTTTGTTTCAGCACTAGGAAAAAATCAATTTTTAATGCATATCAGTGGATTTGGGTATAAACTCGCCCACCTCTTCTATGCTGCTACAGAAGTGCCATCAAATAATAGAATTCGCTATGATTTAATACTCTTTCTAAATTCTTACAAAATAAACCTTCTGAGCTTTCATGAAATGAGGTTGTAAAGAGTGAAGGGAGTATGGCTGCTCAGTATCAAACAGTTCGCTTCTCCTCCTCGCCGCCAGGTATTAGTCCTGAACAGACAAAATCCAAACCTTTGTGATTTGTCTTTGATTAGTGCTGCCTCATGCTGCAAGCAGTACTTCAGGAAGAAAGATGGATTTGTTGCTGTTGTTTCTCACTCCCCATTGGCAACGCGCGGCAGCACCCAGCCTAGAGCTGGCCATTATATTTCATTTAAGAAAAGGTAGTGAAAAAGAAAACACATTTTGATGTGTCTGCATTTTGTCTGTAATTCAAAGGGACTGACATTTTACAGCAGCTTTTTGCTTCTCCCTTCAGATAATGATGTGACACCAGGGCAGGATACAGAAGCAGGATGGGGTGGTGATCTGGGGTACTGCCAACTCCTCTACTTTCTCCTGCTTTCCTATAGATATCTGTTCCCCTCCCTGGCTGGACTCCTTTGTGTGGTCTCACTCTTCCAGCCTGTGATTTACAGAACTTGCTCTGTATCCCACAGCTGAGCACAGCTCTGAGCACTCGGGGTGTGGACCTCCACTAAGCGTGGCTCAGCCGCAGGCTCAAAGTGCTCTGTAGAGCAAACAGCAAAGGCTGAACCATTCAAAAAAATCTATTTATTTGTTCCTTACCAAGCAAAATAAAACCTTTAGCTCTGCTCTCCATGAGGCTGAAGTGCTACTAGGAAAAAGAACTAAGGTCTATTGTTGTCAGAGAGAAAAAGAATGTTGGGAATGCTGAGACCAGAAAAGGGATGAAGAAGTGAAAAAGCAAGGAAAATCCAGGATTTTGTTGTGGCTTTGAATCTTTGCAGAGACTCAGGAACCAGCAACAGAAGTTGAGTGTGGGAACTCACAGTGGTCAAAAAAGGAGATTTTTAGGCTTAAGGCACTAGCTTGAGCCCGTGGGAAAGTCAAGTACATAATTTTCCCACTCTGGCCTGAGAAATTGTAAGGAGGAACCCAAACAGTCCTTGTAGATGTTTTCTTGTCCCCACACCTGTGGTTTTCCTAACGGCAAAGATGTTTACAAAGAGGTGTAGCCTCTAAATGACCAATCATATTCATCGTACTGAAGTGCTGTATAAAAAGATGTGCCTTTCAATAAACCTTCACTACATGCCCTCCAGAGAAATCAGAGTTTAATGCGGCGCTATTTCTGCTGTCCCAAATATTGTAACGAGAGTTGAGAAACAAGTTGTTTCAAGGGGGAGATGGAACAAGCACAACACCGGTGTCGCCCTGATTTTTTCAGCCTTCTTGTGTCTCACAGTTTCATAGTTCTTAGGTTGTTTCTCAAACTCGGGTGTTATAAATAGAAGCAATGTTTTCCTTAATTCAAGGTAGTTTACGTTCCTGTTCTTAGAGCTATGGCCAGCTGATGGACAGTTGTCTTGACCAACGGGATGGGGAGAGGTGTCAACCTTCTCCTCCAATCCCTGGCCTTTGTAGAAATACTATATAATAGAGTCAGATCTTTTAATAAGCAGTTCATGCCTTCTCACCAAAGCGAGTGTGTGTCTCTCTGTTAAACAACAACACACTGGAGCCTCTTGGCCTCTCGGATCCCTGCAGTTGTAGTAACCTCAGTGTGGCTGCAGCTCCTGCTCCCGGAGCCTTGGGCCCATTTCTGTGCAGGCTGTGTCCTCATTTTTCACAGAAGTGCAGGTGACACTGCATTCTGGATTTCCAGTGTCCTCGGGCAGCAGTCAAACCAGGCTGTGCCAAACCCCGCTCTCCACCTTTCTGAGAGGGGAGCTGAGCGTGGCACAACTGGAAGGTGCTGTGTGCTTGTCAGGCACGGTGATATATGAAGGTAATTGCTTCTGTGGGCGTTTAATTACAGTATTGTAATTAGCAGGTTGCGAGAGCAGATGCAGAGGGTCTTTTCACAGAGCAGACTCTGATAGGCCAGGAAAATGTCTCAAAAAGAAAAGGGCAGAGCAATGTCACATTGTAATGCAGCTCTTTGTGCCTGCAGAAGAGGGTTAATTAGCTGATTGCTCCACTCTTCATCTTCATTTCTTAAGGTGGAGGAAACTTGGGAGGAAGGAGATTAATTTATCTTCATGAATTTTTAGAATTAGCGAACAGCACCAAACCTTTGCTCAGCTCAGCATCGTGGCTTGGGCTTGGTGCTGGGCAGGGACCGCGGCAAGCGGGAACAAAAAACAAACAAACAAACAAACAACCTCCGCCAGATCTTCATCCTCCCAGGGGAGAGGGGAGCAAGAGCTCCAGTCTCGGAGCGGAGTTGGGCACGGGCAGGGGTCTCACCGCGTGGGATGTGTTCCATGGGATGCGCTTCAAATCCTTCAAGGAGTCTGCGCCCCGACCTGTGGTTGGGGGACGCAGCGCTGCTTCTGCTGCAAAGCACACCAAACTTACCCTTTGTAGCTCCACCTCAGTTTCTTTTGCTTTAAATACACACAAAAAAGCACCAAACTAACTTTTTTTTTTCTTTTTTCCTGTTAAGAAACTTCACATCTTGTTGTGTTTTTTTACATTATGTCGCTGAAGTATTGGGTCCTGGCATTCATATTTATCAAAGTTATCTACTAGAGGGCTCGAAGTCTCTCGAAATGCGCTTGCAGGAGTCAGTACAAATTGCACATTTAATTATTGTGTACTTAAAATCTGATAATCATGGAAAATCAAATACACAGCCTGGTTGATTTAGAAAGTATTTTTAATAGGGCACTATTAAATTATAGAGTTAAACATTATTAGGTATATTTATTCATGAGAGATAATTTGATATGTAACAAAATAAGCCAATACATGGTGTAACCTCTTGCAGTCTAATTTTCATGGATGAGCTCTTGCATATTTAATATCCTTTGAGGATATATTTTAACCTAGACTAATTACTGCTTTCCTCGTATTTCTGTTCAGTTTGACATCGACGTTTGGCTAAAATAATATAATATTGTTATTATGGAGCAAATTAGGTAAATCTGGTTTATTTAATTTAGAGCCATTGTTGATACTGTAAATGGCCTGATGTAGGTTATGACAACAAACATTGTGCACAAACAAAACCAGCTAAATTCGCTACACTGAACCCATTCTCACATTGCAAGATGAACACCATCAGGAATATTTTCTGATCTACAAAGCTGTTCTGTAATATCTGTTTCTAATCTCATCTTGGCAAATTTATAAAGAGGAGTAAAGTAAGAAATTAATGGTGATATAAGTTATTCTTACTGTATTGAGACAATTTAGCTTAAAAGCTAGCTGGGGACCTGGTCAGAAGCTTTCCACAGACAGAACACCTGAGCACTGAGATTTTGTACTTGAAAGTAGGTTAATTAATTAATTGAGAACCCATGTCATGGCTTTGATATATACATTAATTTTGTGTCTGAGAAAAATTTTAATTAGATGTTTTAATTTTGTTCTCAGTGACATCTTAATAAAATGCACTGATAGGTCAGGTCATGTGTTTGTACATTTTGGGATAATGCCAGCAGTGTCAGCTGGCTTTAGCAGATCAGCTTTCCTGTGCTTGGTTCATCAGCCAAACACCTTGCTATGTTTTGCTTTCTTTGATCCATCAATTTTTAATGTGCTAAAGTTTTACTAAATCTGTCTTGCATGAAAATATTTTTTAAAACTATATATTTTGAAAAATAGCTGGAGAGTGGCTACATTGATGTAACTTTTAATTGCATTTGATTTTTAAAGTTACAATAAATGCTGTGGGCTGAGGGTTTTCTAGGTGAGTAGTGCAATAAAATAGTTCATCTTTGTCCTGAGTCAGTATTGATTAGTAGAAGCTGAAATTCTCAGTCTTTTGGGAGGCTAAGGTCCCTTTTTACATGGCGCACCAACTAAAAGCAGTAATGATTTTGACTACACATAGATCTTTTTTGTTTTTCAGCCTTTTAATTTTCTCACCTGTAAATCAACAAAACTTTGAAATAAGAAAACCTTTCTTCACTAAAAAGGAAAAAAAATTTTTTCAAAAAATCCTTTTTAAAAACCTCAGGTATTGGATACATAAATATTTCCTCATTAACATCAGCAGTTGCATAAATCAGCTTCATATGTTAAAGTGAAGAACCCTTCCCCAAACCTAGAGAGTATTTGCTGAAGTATCCCCTAACCTTCTGTCTGAGAAGGAGACTTTCTGGGCACCTCTCCGCAGAGGAGGGCACTGAGCCTTCAGTGCCCCTCAGCCAGGAGCAGCTCCATGAGAGCCCAGCTGGCTCACAGCAATGAACTGACACCAACACCAAATCATTTTTCCCCTCTATCAGCTGCGGAGAAAGCACAATTGCTTCTAATCAAAAAGACGGCCCTCCCTTTGCAATTGTTTGCTCAAGTATTTTTCTGACTGGTCTGCTTGATGGGCAAATGTGCAAGGAAATGGAAAACATAATCTTTCAACATGAAAGAATGCCAATGCACTGTGAAGAACTGTTTCTAGCTCGCTTCTCCTCTCATGTGGATTTACACTGCTGCTAATTGCCTGAAATTGGCTACCAGGTCGGCTTCCAATCTGTTTGATGATGCATGTCCTGGGGTCTGGGAACGCCCAGCAACATGCCAGAGGCAGGATTTCCTAAACCGAAGGGTGCTCTGTGACTAAATTAAATCACATATTAGTGGCACATCAAAGTTTTAGAAACTTTGCATGGCTCTGTTTTCGCTCCCTGCAGCCTTTCCAAAGTATACCCTCCACTGCTTCCCAAAAAATGTGAACTGGTGAGGCTGGGTGGAGTTTGGAGCAACCCGGGATGATGGAAGGTGTCCCTGCCCATGGCAGGGTGATCTTTAATGTTTCTTCCAAACCATCCTGTGATTCCATGATTTCTTATACACTTCATTCAGGGGGCATCTTTTGGGGCCAGATAATCAGCCACTAAAGACAAAGACCCAAAGAATATTGCACCTAATTTTGCTGTCATCTTACACAAACATGGCAAAAATACGGAAATGTGTGGTAACCTTTTCTTGTGGGTACTTGGCACCTTGGTTTATGAATTAGTGCACTTAGCAAGTAGTTTTTTCTCTTATCTACTAAAAATAACAACATGAACTCTAAGAGGTTGTCAACGCATTACTTCCCAAGGGAGAATTTTGCTCTTCTCTCTCATTTATCTAGGCATGTGTAGAGGCTTTTGACCCATTTAGCATAGATAAATGACCCATGATGTGAAATTTCCCAACAGTTTAATAATGCATTTAACTCAAAGTGACACTTGCTTGCAGCTGCCTTAAAGCAGTTTCCAGGCTATATATGTCTCTTTGAAATGATGTATGACAAGTAGGAAAGCTTCCTTGATAGAACCCCAAATCCCATGGGCAAGTAACAAGAAAATCCTTTTTAGATTGCCAGCAGCAAATTTATACTTCACAAGTCTTTATTTAATTTTATCTGGTTTTCAATATAATTTATGGTTATGACCATTAGTCTAAAGCTCACAGTAACTTCTACACAAATTATTTTTTTCTTCACTGTAATGCATTGTAAAGGCTTTTATTGATCCCATTTTTTTCCCAGCATACCAGAAGTAAACCCCTTGTCTTACCACAGAAAATGTTTCTGTAATCCTTGCACTAGCTTAGCTGTAACAAAATTCTTTTATATCTGAACCCTGGGTAGTGAAACAGAGAACTACAGCCTGTGTATGCTTGAAATCAGAAACTTTGCTAAGAAAACTTCCTTATGTGTTTGAAAACACAAGTCTGAATGATAGCTCTTAATTTTTGCTTGCATAGATTTAAAGCAGTTGGTGTTGAGTGTGTGGAAAGATTTTTATTAAATCTGCTTCTGGTTTAGTGAGCAATTTCCCATGATACATGTCATATTAAAAGCAAGAAAGATTTAAGAAAGCAAGAAATTAGCATTAGGCTTGAGGAGACAAACACTTCTAAGTAGACAATCAAATTTATTATTTAATCTCATTTATTTCCAGTATTAAAATAGAAGTCAAGCAAATGAAGCTGGATCCTGTAGGGTTCTGAATCATTTAGCACAAATAAATGCGGTGGGTTACCAAAGTCTGCAAATAGAGAACATGCATACAAATAAGAAAAAAACACAAAATCAAAACCCAAATAAACCCAGAAAAATAAACTTGAAAGAGTCCCGTCCACAAGGAAAGGTTAATGTGGACAGAGGTAGAAGAGAAAAAAACCAAGCAGCTGATTAGAAGAGAAACGCAGAGCTCACAGGAGGTTCGTACCTCGGACTCTGATAATTTTTCACCTCTGTTCCTCTCTTTGGCCTCCAGCTTTCACCCCTCTTGTGTTTCTCATCCGCGGTGACATTCCCTCCCTTTCCGTCCCTTGCAGGGTCCCCAGACCCATGCAGGCCCAGCCAGCTTTGTAGCTGTTTGTACAGCGTGTGGGGAATTTGGCCCTGGCCCACAGTTTCTAACGCAGGTATAAAATCAGGGGATGTGGAGTTTTACCCCGGCTGCTCCAACAGAGCCTGGAAAATGCTGGAGGAGCAATGACCCAGAAAAAGGCTGTGCTGCCTCTTGCTGCTGCCCTGCTCAGAGCAGTTTAAGCCCATCTCCTCTGCTCCATTTCAGGGCAAAGTCAAAGAAGCCACCTTAAACCACAGAGGGCTTTTGATCTGGGTCTAAACAGGGCTCCTGTTGGAGCTCTCTGGGGAGCAGCTGGCTGAGGTTTATTCCGAGAGCGTGGTGCACTCAGAGGGATGTGAGCATGGCTGTGCCCCTCACAGTCCCAGCGGAATAACTGGGTCCAAATTGCCTGAGCTCGATTTACACATCTAACCAAAGCTAAATGTGCCCCTCAGTCTGGGGAAAGGGAGCGGCATGCCAGGGAGGCATTCACTCACCTCAGCGCTGGCCATCTGGGTCTAGATGGGGTGAACCAGAAGGGTCTTCTCTTTGGTTGGTGGCTACATGACTGTAGTGTCATGCCGAAGTGACCTTCCCACCACCTAGAAAAACAGGGAATTCCTCCTTAAAACAAATTACCTCCAAAGTAGGAAACCCTACCCCATTACTGATGTGGGTTTTTTGTTCATAGAATCAGAGAATGACCTACATTGGAAGGGACCCGCAGGGACCATTGACCCAGCCCCTGTCCCTGCCCAGACCCCCAACAATCCCACCTGTGCATCCCTGGCTGTGCTGCCCAAAGGCTCCTGGAGCTCTGGCAGCCTCGGGGCCGTGCCCATTCATTCCCTGGGGAGCCTGGGCAGTGCCAGCACCCTCGGGGGGAAGAACCTTTCCCTGAGATCCAAGCTTTAATTCTCCTAGTCAGAGAATAGGGAAATGGAACTATTCCTTATCCAGGAAACAAGATAGCACTTAAGTCCATTTTAGCCAAGATCCCTTTTATTTGTCAGCACCGAACCCGTGTGGGCTGGAAGAGGCTTGCAGAGACCTCCGGCCTAGCCAAGGCCCTGTCACCACCATCAGCACTAGTTCCCAGCTCCCTGAGCTTGACTGGCCTGTGGAAGTTGACTGCATCGAGCCTCACCTTTGATCCAGAGCCATTCTTCCTCGCTGGGGATGAGAGGAGCTTTTACAGAGTAAGCTTGGATAAGCTGCTGAAAGGGTGAAGCCGCTGACTGCCCTGTACAAAGATAAGCACAAGAAACAGCAGAAGTGAGGCAGGGTGCCTATATCAAAGTTAATGAAGAAGGCACAGGGTCTAAGGAAAGGAGGAAATTCTTGCAGGAGTTTGGGCTCGTGTGAACTTGGCGAGATCAATTTGCTGCTGAGCCATTTGAACGGAGCTCCAGAGTTCATTTTGAGAGCGAGACACAAACCAAAGGCGGCGCAGCGAGCGCCTCAGATCGCGGTGACCCGAGGGGCTCCGAGCCCGCTCCCGCAGCGCCCCGCGCCTCCTCCAGAGACCAGCTCATTACAGACTGCTTCTCTGCCCTGAAGGGAGACTCCTGCCAATTCCTCCGCCTTTTTAAATCCAGAAAAATAACTGATATTTACGCTTCAGCTTAAAGCTGAAGCATAATTCGCTTTAGCGAATACGAAACGTATCTTCGTAATTACAGACGCTGGATTTATAAATATGAATTCATTTGAAGGACATATTTGCAACATTTCTCACCAACAATATCTGGTTTTAAATATTTGTGCCTGCACACTTCCCCCAAATAAATAAAATCAACCCTCGCAATGAATATTTTCGCGAGCTGCTTCTCTAAAGTGCAAGTTTGTTTGATTTAAGCTTCTTTGCCCATCATTCTTAATGAATAATTATTCAGTATTTCAAACTGAAACAGATAGCTTCATTTAGTATGATTAATGCTGATGTGCCACATCATTTGCATAATTACAAAATATAATAAAATAAATTCCAAATGAGAATCTTTGTAACTTGTGTTACCACAGGCCTGAAAAAACACACTATGTTTTAAAGTTATCTTGAGACACAGTTATAAAGTTCTGTGACTAAAATTGAAAGGTAAAATTATTTTTCATCACCACGCATTACAAGATGTTGCCAAAATAAAAGTTATATCTCTGAGACAGAGAGAAGTAATCTACTGAAAGTACGTGTCTGCTGAAAACAGATATTCTTTCCCTACTTTTAAAGATTTGGAGCTGTTTTTAGTGAAAATTAACTGAGATTCTTCATGGAAACAGCATTTGGCCTTTTAGGATATATGGAGTATTTTTTACTTCTCTAAAGCTTTAACAAACTTCATTTCTTTTGCAGATTTTTGGGTGGTTTTCACTGCTCCTGGGAGAATTCTCACTGTCTGTTCTTCAAGGCAGTTTCTTCCATGGACTAACAAAGGCACAGCAGACAAATGCAGCCCTCGGTGGGGTTTACATTTAATAGCCTTTGTCTGAATGCATTGTTCTGATTTTGGATAAAGGGATGTTCCATCAGAGAGACTGGCACTGAGAGTAACTTCCTGCATCTTGCCTTATAGGAGCTGCATTGAAAACTGGTGATATTGCACATAGCTCCAAAGAAATCAGAGGTAGCAGTTTTTATTAGGACTATCGGGGAAAAAGGCTAAGGAAATACTGTCTGAACAATCAAACATTGAGGAAATTCTGTGTTCCTGAGGCTGCTTGTGGGGTTTTTACTTAGACAGGTCTTGAAATCAATACAGTCATTTAGGCAGTAATTAGCCAATCATTTTTATAAGGAAGTGGTAAAAAGAACCTCAAAT
Source organism: Donacobius atricapilla (assembly GCA_013397315.1). Taxonomy (NCBI): domain Eukaryota; kingdom Metazoa; phylum Chordata; class Aves; order Passeriformes; family Mimidae; genus Donacobius; species Donacobius atricapilla. The sequence goes on from WBMY01014433.1 coordinate 358,501, forward strand.
GTGAGGGGGTTCATCAGTGAACAAGTGAATTAATGGCCACGGCAAGAGAGAGCAAAAGCAAACCCAGTTCTGGGACAGTTTGTGTATGTACAGGTAGGTAATAAATGTAGGCAGTAGGCAGCTGATTTATTCCTGCCTTGAAAAATGACTCAGTGTCCTTTCACCCCGGCTCTGGTGCCAGTCAGATCACAGGGAATCTTTCATCTCTCTTTCTGTAGATGAAGTGACATCTCCAGACTGTCAATTTGCCCTTTCCAGCACCATTTAAAGATACAACATTATTTTGGCTTGTCAACATCTAGACCTCCATAGAGCCACTCAGTCTCCTGCAGTAAGGAATATTTGATTTTTCCAAGCCATTCTGTCTGAATTAATTAGCTGAAATGTTTCCTTGGTTAACATATTGAAGAATTCACAGAAGCAATTGGTGTTTGTACATATGTGACCTTGCACAGGGAGAGGGACTCAGTGCTACAGTCTGGCAGGGCTCATACACAGTCCCAGCCATGGCACCTAAAGTGTAAGGGATTATTCAGGCTACTTGAAACTGAAGCACACGGGAAACAGAGTGGGCTTATGCACAGGCTGGTGGACAAAGTTCCATATGCTATTTAGAAAAGAAGATATACAAGGATATACAAGATAGAGCTGACTGAATTGCAGTGGGAGGGGAGAGAGTGAAAGTTGAAATGCGTTTAAATCTGCCTCGTGGCTCGAATTCCTTCTCTCCTGCAAGTGAAACAGCACCATGGATGCCCACAAGAGCTCAGGACAGTGGATTTATCTCCTAGCAGAGTAAGTGCTTCCTAACACCCATCTTTCATGGAGATAAATTGTTAAGCAGGGGCTGGGCATGGCTCCTGAGTCTCCAGCAATTCTCCCTCCTTTGAAGGAGGTATAACCAGCACCCAATATTCCAGAGAGTTGTGTTTGTACCCTCTGAGCAGCGCCTCTGTGGCCGGCTGAGTGTGGCAGGGGAGGCGCCAGCACTGCCAAGGGGGAACTTGCGCAGAATTTTGGTGGTCAGACAGATAAAAGCCCATGGAGACGGGGTCCTCTCAGTGCTGCATCGGCTCACAAGAGGTTAATGAGGGGGACTAATTAACCCTGTCTTGCTGCGGGCATCAAGCCTGGTGAGAGTTTAGCTCAGCTGCCTGCTGAAAAGGAGGACAAAGGAAAAATCCTCGTGGTAGCTGGGGACTGGAAACAGCTGGATGGTTCCCCAAGCCTCCTGTCAGATGGCTGAGCTCTGGGGAGACAGGCTAAATAACCAGAAAATAGGGACTGGGCCTTGGGACTAGTCCTTTGAAAACACTTGCTGGATTACTGTATTTTTATTTTCTTCACTCCTTTATTCTTTAATTTTCATTCTTAAAAGTGGGACTAAGGCAAGTGGAAAGGAAGGCCAGGATATCCTTGTGCTGGACAGTGAATGCTGTGGTAGCTGGTCACTGGGGGCTCTCAGGGAGGAGATTCCAGTGGGCTCCAGTGGGATGCAAACACAAAAACAGATTGCTCCTTTCGTGTACTCTTCCCACAAACATAAAACAGAACAATATTCACAATACTGCTGGTTTTCTAATTACAATGCCTTAAAAAAAACCACCCCAAAATGTAAAGGTACTGTTTAAAAAAACAACAGACTCTCTAGAATGGGAATAAAATGAAAAGATGGTCTGGATGGCTTAAAAGCTGACTGAGCTTAACTTTGAAATGTCAGTTTTCAGCTCTTAAATATACCTATAACTGTTCAATATGGGGCATGTAAGAGATCTTGAGCTGATTTTAAAAAGAACAGTAACAAAAAGCCACGAAATAGGAGTATCTTTATATACATATTTTTCATCAGAGTCTGCTGACAGAAAGCTTGCAGACTGTTCATCAGTGATTACGAGGTTTAGTGCACACAGGCAGAAAAACAGTAGCTACCTGTAGACCTCATCTTTGGTGGAAAAATGAGTGTGATTGTGATGAATGTGTGTGGGTTTCTAAACCAAAATAACTCGTTCTGAATGATAATGCCCGGAAGAAGTTAAGTGATGAGCTCTGTGTCTTTTTTTCCTCCACTGAATGCTGTTAATGGCTTGAACTCAGTGCTGACAAAGGGCGAGATGGGGAGAGGCTGCGATGTGAAAGAATGTGAATGAAAACAGGAGCTACACTTTGGAGCCCGTGTTGGCTTATTGTCAGCCGTGACCGGTCCTTCAGATCACCCACAAACGCTGGTGGGTGCTGAGAGCTCCAGCACAGCCCTGTCTGTGCCCCAGCGCTCAGAGAGGGGGCTCAGCAGCTGTCCCTGACCTGGGGGTCACTCTGCACCCCTTGGGCCGGCCCCCCTGCTCTTGAGAACTGTCTACTTGCTAAATATTGCATTTTCTGGAAAAAAAAAAAACAAAACCAAAAACCAAAAACCAAAACCAAACAACCCAACAACCAGATGATATCAAAATGTCACTTCGATTCCTCTTGTGCTTATAAAACTTAGTCACAGAAATGCCAGTGACCTGATAATTAAACTTAATTATTTTAAAGAGAAGTGTACAGCATAAACAAGTGGAAGTAAAGAAACTCATTATTGAGAAAATATCCCAAAACTTCCAAGTTCAAAGTGATCTGCAGATCCCACTGCCCTGTTTACTCATATCCCCCAACTGGGAATGCAAGCACAGGTAGCTGCTCCAGTGACATCTGAAATATAAATGCCACAATTTAATTTTTTAGAGGCAGGATGTCAAACACCATGAAGGCAGTTTAAAACCCCACAGATTTTGTAAAATGTTTTTATTTAGCACAGGTATTTCGGGCTTGAGCAGGCCCAAAAGGTATGGAGAGTTCCTAATTGGGCATTTGCCTACACAAACGATTAACTAAACTAAATGGGGATTAAGCCTTTGAGATTGAATTACGAGGATGGAGATCAAACCTCCACAGGCAAGTTAAAATCCACCAATTATTTAAAGAGTTTAATTAAGAGCAGATCTTTCTGTAGGCTGATTTAAAAGGACATAACGTAACATTTGTAGCCAATAAAATCTAAGGAATAAAAGACTACTTTTTTTTTTTTTTTTTTTCATTTATTTCCACCATAAAACATAAGCTGTAAACTCTGAGGAACATCTGAAGATATTTCACAAGTAGCACCATCTGTCTTGGCAGACTCTGCAGCGTGTGGGTGGCTTAGTTACTTGCTTATGGATCCATGGCATCATTTGCTTACTCTGCCGGATGGGGTTGCCCCTTCCTTGTTTGGCATGACTTCAGCAGCTCTGTTCTGCTTCCATAAACCAATTCTCTTATTTTATGTGGCTGCTCTGTGCACCTGGATAAAGTAGCTGGCAATTTGCTTAACGAATGCTTACCCATAAAAGCAAGTCTCTCAGGCCTCATAAAGAGACTACTTCTTGCATGTGGATATTTGTCTGTGTAAATCTCTGCAAGTTTTGAAAGTTTATTCACTTATGTTGCTTTTTTTTAAGTATATCAGGATTATAACTGGCACCAGTGCGGAAAGGTGTTTCTTCTCCTTTCATCCTGTGGTGGAGAAACTTCTGCCTGACCATGTCCGTGTGCTTGACACTAAACTCTAATCCAGAACAGGTTTTTCATTATTAACTTAAATTACCAAATGTTTAATCGGTCCAAAGGCTTGCGACAGGCTCAGCTCTGCTGACTGCAGTGATGTTTGTCTGTAGTAGAAAGATTTGGGGCTGAGACATCATTCAGTGAGGAAAAGAATTCAAGCAAAGAAGAAGTGGGTGTCTTAGCAAGAAACAAGTGCTGTAAGAGATGTGTTCTTATACAGTTCACTTATTAGTCAAACTACCCAATTCTCAGTGTGGCTTCTCGCTCCTGCATGTTGTTTCTGTATAGTAATGAGTCACTTGGCAGCAAAGTTTTGAGCTGTTTCTGTTGGCTTTAGGAAACAGCCCAAACCTGACAGCATCATCTGTATATTGATCTGCATGTTGAGGAAAATATAAGGGGTCTGATGGCACTGTTTTACAGATAAACAACAGAGTATTTCCAGGCTGGCTGCCTTTTCCTAACGAGGATCAGAAAATAATAAACAAGGGAGAGCAGGGGTACAGTGCTTCATTAAAAGAGCTCCATTTCCGCTGGCTTCCATGGGATGTGGGAGTACATATTTTACTTGCAAGTCCAGAAAACCTAGCAGTTCTTCTACTGCAAGGACTAGAGTTCAAGAAAAGCATAATTTTACTATTTCTTGGAAGGATGACCAGTAGCAATTAGTAACAACTAAACCAATGGGGGTGTAACTTTCAATATCATAAATATATTCCAGTATGACCTAGGAATAACCCCACATTCTCATATTATTTAACAATAGAAAAGTGCTGCATTTATTAGGAAATTCCTATTTATTACTTGCTCATAATATGAGGTCATTTTCCTGACTTGCACTGAAGGAAAGGCGGCTTTTTGATATCTTGGTGACATTTTTCTTGTGATGTCTCAGAAAATTTGTGGTAAGGCAAGTTATCTTGTTGAATTTTTATGTCCCAGTTTTTAGGGCATTTATTTTTCTCTGTGCACAGATTATGTGCATTGTATCTCTCACCTTGTGTCTTCTAATCAGATAGAAAAGACTTCTGTTGACTGCAGTTTATTAGTGTGTGTTTCTCCCAATTTCAGCACAAAACACTCCTGAAGTTTCAGCACTTTTCTGTTGAGCAAAAGAAGGGAAAAAACCTATTTTTTTCTGTATTTAGGTGTATTTATTCTGCATTCAGTGTATTTAGATAGCTAGAGCAAAAGAAGGGAAAAAGCTATTTTTTTCTGTATTTGGATCTATTTATTCTGTATTCAATGTATTCAGATAGCTAGAAATAGTGCCAGAAGTTGCTCTTTACCATAGCAGAAACCTGCCTTAATTATTGTCTTTCTCTACATTAGGCTAATAAAGCAAACCAAAGAGATTTTATTCCTTGCCAATAATTGGTGCTTAGGATTTTTGTATTTTTTTTTTAATAGGGAAAACTTTGAGTCTTGCAATGACAACTGTTTGCCTTTGCTCCTGAGGTTAGAAGAGAGTTGTTGCTTTTCTCAGGAGTACTTTTCAGTCAGTCCTAGTGAATACTCATCAAGGATGATCTCGGTGATGAGAAGTTGTAATGAAATCTCTCTGTCAAACACCAACAGATCCAAGTTCACAGCTGCACCCTAAGGGTAGGCAGAGTGAATAAAATCCCCCTCAACTGTCTGGATTACCCACGATAATCTCGGGAGATAAATTAAGATTTTCCCCCAGTCATCCTAGGAGCAGCACTATCACATTATTGTCTCACCTCACGGAGCTCTGTAACTCTATCCAGAGATGAGCAGCAATTCACACGGCAATGACATGCCCTCTCCCCTCAGCCACTCCAGATATTATTTCTTTTTGCAGCCAAGCAGAGTTTCTCCTCCACTGGCTGATGCCTGCCCGAGCTCGGATCCAGCAGCAGCGCAAGGCTCTGACTCTGCTTTCCAGAGATGTCCCCCGTGCAGGAATTGGCAGAGAGCGGGCAGAGAATTGGCTGCACACCACTGCGTACTAATGATCAGAAGAGCTGGCCAGGCATGAGGAGGGATGTCCGCTGCAATCGCTGATCCCCTGCCCGGAGCGGCAGGGCGGCCCGGAGGAGCCGGGGCACTGGGGGTGTCCTGGGGAGCAGCAGCCCCCCGAGCGCCCCGGGCTGAGCCTGCACGCTGGCCCCAGCACCGTCTGAAGGCACACGCTTTGATTTGCTGCTTTGTATGCTGCGCCGGCATTCCTTTCATTGCACACACAGTGTTCATCAGGCATTTGAATCTGGGTAATGAGAAGAATGCATAATCCGATTGCAGCTGTTCGTTTTATTTCCTCTCATGGCTGACACATTGCTCCGGTTATTCCCCAAGATTATCTGATTAGCACCACAANGATTAGCCTCACAATTCGTCTTTTTCAGGGGAGGAGCCTAGCAGGAATGGGCAGTTGAAAGAATACCCCTTTTTTTTTTTTTTGGTAATTTTTTTTTACACACTGCCTTTAACAGAAATGTAAATATTTGCCATTTCAGAATGGGAGGAAATGGGTATGGTACTTGCCTAACTACCATTTCATTTAGAATTTAAATGATAACAAAAAAAAA
>WBMY01014433.1:365508-393376 GCA_013397315.1 Donacobius atricapilla
GGCCAACAAACTATTGATTTTAAAATAATAAGAAAAAAAAAAAAAAAAAAAAAAAAAAAAAAAAAAAGAAAAAAAAAGAAAAAAATTGTGCTAAACCAAGCTCCAGCTACTTTAAGGATTGGTTTAAATTTACCAGAAATGTGACCTGACACCTGCATCTGCTGGGTCTTTTAAATTTGTCCTGCCAAAGTTAAGACACCAGATTGTTTTCAACTCAAATTTCTGCTGCCAGTGTAATTAAATAAAGGGAACTACTATTCCAATCTGATGCTGCCAGACTTACGACCCCTCACTGAGGGTATTTATAAAGTATAGGGCCCTTTGTTGTAAAGCATCAAAAGCTGGCCAAGTGTTACATTCCCACCATGGCAGGTATTTATTGGCTACTGTAAATGGCTTGTAAAACATATGGAATGAATTTGGAGTGGTTTAAGGGATGCTCACATCCCTCCTGCTTAAGGATTTGGGAAAACAAGAGGTGCTGTCTCAATCCTTTCAATCACAGCAGATATTAAGAGGCACCTTTGATGAAAATATACGTCATTAACCACACAGACCATGTCAAGCTCAGTCAAACAAAATAGTTCATGCAGCTGTAAAAGACTTAGCTTGAATGAAAAAATAGATCAAAGGAATATTTATTAGAACACATTCTAGTAATATTCATCTGATTCTTCCTGCTGCTCTTTTGCCGGCTGGCTAACAATAATACAAAACCTGACCCAGTCTGGATTTTTCTCTCCTGGCTACTTTTTTCCTTTCCTGACTCTCCATTGAAGAGTCAATGTGTCTTTTTCTCATGCCTCTAGACTCTCCCACTAGTGGAAAATATACTCTGTGAGATGTACATCTCTAGAGTGCCACGTCTTTCTGAACACAGTGGAAGGCATCAGAAGAGGGAATTTGTGTTGAATGCTTTAAACTCTCAGCTCTCCCCAAGGAATCCCTGAATTAGTGCTGGTTTGGGAGAAGACTGAAAGCTGATAAGAAGAAGCTGGATCTGACTAGTTTCATTTTAATTATCTTTTTTATTTTTAATTAGCTTTCCATTTATATTTGCTTTCTCGTGTATGGAACCAGGGCCATTATAACTCATGTTTATTACCAACACCCATTATCAACAGAGTGTCTTGTGTATGTAACTCCATTTTCCTTAACAAATCTGTTGAAATTTCTCGTGTTTGTTCAGGGGTCTTGCTTATCCCTGAGCCTCTGTTGTCTCACATTTCCTCAGCAAACCCATATCCACAGTGAGATGATTCTGGGCACTGAACAAAATCACTTATCATTCAGCTTCTGGGAAAAGTGGGAGTTCTTAAACCAGTCAACAGTCATGAAAAGAAAGATGAATGGGAAGGGAGTGTTTAAGTGTTTGATATTTGGAGAGCACCGAGAAACAGCAGCTCACGGCTCTTCCATCTCAGGGTGGTGAAGCACTTTTTTTAAAAATGAAGTATGAAACCCCTGGCCTAAAGACTGCAGTGCCTATGGACCACCACTGCTCCAGCAGTTCCCTAAATCTTCCTGTGAGGACTTCAGCACCCCTCAGAGATTACAAAGATGCTGTCAACTCCCAGAGTATAGAGAAAACTGCCTAATCTATTACAATAGGAAAGTTAATGACCTCTGACAACATATATTTATGGCTGAAATGAAGCATTCACTGCTTGGAAGTGTTTGACACTTCAGTTTTATGCTGCTAATGCTTATTTGAGTGTATGTACAGACAGTGAGCATTGCTTACATTTTCAAAAACTCATCAGCTTCAGCAGAAACTTCAGCCCACTCAAAATGCAGGGAGTTTAGGATGCTTTTGACAGAACCAAATGACACCTTTAGAAACCATGAATTAAAAATCCCATGGAAGATGAATGAGCTGGGATAAAACAGATTTCAGCACTTCTCTCGAGGCCAAGTGGAGTAGGTTGGTGCTGTTTTCAAAGGCTGATAAACTGGTTTTCTAGTTAGAACAGATCGGTTAACTAAGCTTTTGAGGTTTTTTCCTGCTGGTCTTACTGTAATCAGATCTTAAACTCAGAACTTGCAGGACCTAGACCTCTGTTTGGCACAAGGATGTCAGGGCTGGATGGATTGTGGCTGCTCTGGTTCCCTTCACTCCTTAAGCTAAGGCTTAGCCTTAAGTAGAAATTTAATGGGGACTTCTGTCTTCTAGACAAATGCTCTAAAAGCTGTGATATTCATTTTCTTTGTCCTTAAGCTGCTGCATTTTGAGGCATTATCTGTTCAGACATCTATTTTTCCAGGGTGTCACCATCCTGAGTAGCCCCAGTGGTGTTTGGGCGCTCTCAGAGCAGGAGCTTGGCAGAGCTCTCCCAGGTGATCAGTGTGTTTATCTGGCTGTTTTCCCAACGCAGGGAGCGTGGGGGAAGGTTCCTCCTGCTATTATCTCTCTGGAGAGGGATGAGGGATACAGGGAAGGAGAGAGATACAGGTATCTTTATTCACAAGCAATTTCTGGGCGCTGCATCCTAAATTAAGGCAACTCCCTAAGGCATTTAATAAACTCCCTGTACTCAGGATTATTCAGGTTTTTCTGGGTCTCTGAAGTTTGTCGTGACTGTTTTGGAGAGGACTCAAAGCTTTCTGTCATCCTGTTCTGCGAGAGGTTATGCCTGTGAACTGAGGCATTTAAACCTCTACTCCAGGCTGGGGTCAGTAACTAAAATGTGGATACTGCAAAGCCAGACTTAAGGACCTTCAGTCCTCATTCAGATTTCAGCATATGTGACCTGTAATTGACAGATCTGATGCTTTAAAATCAATCAATGATTTCTAGTGAGATCTTTTTCAAAATAATATTCTCTTTATTTTGAAGCTTCATGCTCCAGAGTTAGGAAGAAGGGTTAGAAGGAGAACTGAGAAGGTGACCGTGAAGCTCAGAAGGTTTTTATTCTTCATCAGATGTTTACAAAATATTAAAAATAAAGGTGAAATAAAAAATTAACTAAAAACTCCCAAACAATGGAAGTGTAAATGGCTAGGGTGTAAAACTAGATAAATGATATTAAAATATTTCAAAAAAGGGGGTAAAAATATCCCCCCAAAAAATCTCCCAAAAGTGTTGAAGCTGGAAATGCTAACACTGCTGGTTTGATTTCTGCTCTAATACAAGACTATTAGCATATGGCTCCACCACAAAGTGAGTCAGTAACACCAGACTTGGGATTAAGTAATACATTGAGTATGATTGATTACAAATGCGAGAACTGAGAACCAGAAAATATATATTTTATTAGGTCAAATGTGAAGACAGGGATGAAAATTAAAGGTAGAAATACATGAACATCAATCTTGAGGGAGTCAGACTCTACCCTATATGAGTGTAGTCGAACTGGGATGAAATAGTGCAGGCAGCTAACTCAAGGGAAATGAAAGGTGCCCAGGGAGAAATGGCCCAAGTAGCCAGGCCAAGAAAAGGCCTGATCCAGATGATAAACAGAACCTGCTTTCCCCTGGGTCCATCTCTGAGGCAACCACATTATTGGTCTTCATCAGCATCCAAAGACGGTGATGCTCATTGAACCCAATTAAACCTTTCTCTGGTTCAGCAGCCCCTCGACAGTGGCATTTACATCCCCTTGTCAAAGCACCGAGGTCCTGGCAAAACACAGCAACAGAACTTTTGCTGAGCAGCTTCAGGGAAGGAACGGAAAGTGAGTGACACAGATGATTAATGAGCCTATTAAAGCTGAAAGTCTGACAGTGGAAAGATAAGCTGGCAGTGAAAATGACTCCTGCCATATATGTATCAAGGGCATCGGAGAGAGGACCCTCCATAAAACAGCTCCCCACCATCATTAGTGGCAGGACATTCATATCTAGCAAGTGTTGCCTCTTTGCTGTTTACTCTGATCAGACATTTTGAGGTGAAGGGCCTCGAGTGTGAAGTCTCAGCCAAGTTGCACAAGGCTTTGCAAGGTCTGATTAGAAAGGACACCCATGCTGGGTTCAGGAGTAGCCAGATCAAAGCATGGCAGATGACAAAGACAAGGAAAGACATAAACAAACAGGATTTTGTAACTGTGGCAGGGCAGGAGCCATAAGAATGATAAGGGAAAGGTCTGATATAAGCTGGGAAACAATTAAATCCATTCCAACCTCGGGAATGAGCCTGCCATTGTGTTACAAATTGCATGTTTGTGTGTAGGACCTCAATCCGGACTTAGTTTCTCTGCCTCCAGCTCCTAGGAAAACGTATGACCTCACTAAGACACTGAAAGCCTCTTTCTGTGGAGGGCTTTAGCGACAGGAGCAGGCCCTTGTGCTGTGCACGTTGTTGTAGGACTCAAAAAAATGAATGACTCTAAATATCTTTTTTGAAAGCAAAGATCAGAACGCTTTAAGCTTTATTGTTTAATTTTTACTGCTTTTTATAAGGCGTTCTGATACAGACTTGTGATTGGTGAACAGAAATGACACCTCTCTAATCCTATTGGTTAAACTAGAGAAACAGAACTAGAAAGGTAAATATCCATTAGAGAAAATTGTTTTGAGAACAAAACAGTTGTTTATCAATATTGTTTTGAGAAGTTTTCTCGACATATTTTTCCCTTGGGAAAAGTTAGCAACTGCTAGCAGTTAGTTAGATACTAAAATCTCTCAGACTCAGAAATATCAGGCCCACAGTGCACGTGTGTCGCCCTGACTTTCCAGCCTTCTGATGAGTCTCACAGCTTTGGATGTTTTTTCATAGTTCTTAGTTTCTCTCACACGGGTGTTATAAATAGAAGCAATGTTTTTGTTCACACAAAGTTAGTTTACATTCCTCCTCTTGGAGGGATAGACAGCTGATGGACAGTTGTCTTGACCAGTGAGATGGGAGAGGAGTCAGCCTTCTCCTCCAATCCCTGGTCTGTGTAGAAATACTATAAAAACAGAGTCAGATGTTGTAATAGATAGTTCATGCTTTTTCACCAAACAGTGTGTGTGTGTGTGATTGTGTGTCCAACAGCGACAGTGTTCAGCGGTGTTCCTGGGAATGGCGCACCCCGTCTGCAGGGAGATGCAGGCCACCCGTGCAGCTGCACGTGGCAGCGTGGAACCCACACAGGGCAGCGTGGAACCCGCACAGGGCAGCGTGGAACCCGCACAGGGCAGCGTGGAACCCACACAGGGCAGTGTGGAACCCGCACAGGGCAGCGTGAGCAGCGTGGAGCCCACACAGGGCAGCGTGAGCAGCGTGGAGCCTGCACAGGGCAGTGTGGAACCCGCACAGGGCAGCGTGGAGCCTGCACAGGGCAGCGTGGAGCCCGCACAGGGCAGCGTGGAACCCACACAGGGCAGCGTGGAGCCTGCACAGGGCAGCGTGGAGCCCGCACAGGGCAGCATGAGCAGCATGGAGCCCGCACACAGGAGTGTGGAGCCTGCACACTAGCAGTGTCAAGCCCGCTTTCTGAACTTTCACATTGTTCTGCAAGAGCCTCTGGAAAAACGCCTGGGATTTCCAGACTCGGGACAGCTCAGCAAGGTGCTCTGAAAATCTTAGAAAATTGTACACAGTCTTCAAACTTTACCCAGACAAAACCCAGATGATCTAGAGAAAGCCAGGTTTTAGCTACAGGCTGCTTGCACTTATTTCGTGCCAGCTCTCCTTAAAACGTTAAGGTGATTTATCCATTTCTGAAGGATACATATTCATAACACGCCTTCCACCTCTGCTGTGCCTCTTTAGACAATCCATTATTCACAAAAGTGCATCGAGAAGTTTCCTACTGCAGATGTGCCGAAGCAGTTCAATACAAGCAATAAATATTATATTTTAGTCTTGCACAGGCAGGTGGAACAAAAGCATCCTTAGCCTCTAAATTTGGCATGGATATTGTCATACGAAAGCTCAGTCCTGTAGTGCGCTACTGCTGGAGTGTGTATTTGCCGGAGCTGCTGCTTGAATGCTTGATTTATTCCTGCCATAGTGTTAACTTTTATTGTCACAGTTTACAAATATATCCATCCTCTTCCATCCTGTCGCTGACATTATTTCCTTTCGCCCTCAGAAGAGAAAAACATCCTATTTTTTTAGTATCTCCCTATGGTAACCTTCAGCTGGCAGTGCTGTTCTGTGGTCCTGGGGACTAAAGCACATAAAGCACTAAGTCCTCAAAAAATATTTGATAAGTTGAGCGGATGCAGCCCAAACGGAAAGGAATTATTGTGTCATAAACAGGTCCATTAGATGGATTCTAACCAGCACGCAATTTCAAGAGGTATAACCTGAAGGTTGAATTTGGCTTCTTTTCTGCAGTAATGCCACAGCACTGTCAATGGGGTGATGATAAATCACCAATAATATCCGTGGTCCTCTGAGATACTGAGTACAATGAGCAGACAGTATAATTAGGTGTGAATAAGAGGAGAGGTGGTTTACAGTTTCAGTATTGCTTTTTTTAACCTTGCTTGTCAGAGACGCCCGATAAAAGGCATGTCCAATGAAGCAAACAGCTCCAAAATGCTATATTGTTAGATGCTTCTTGTTTTCTCCTATGCCGGCCAATTGTGTGCACTAAAACCCATAAGAAACATCCCCAAGAATATTTTTAAACTTTGCATTTAGGCCACATAATCACAGAAGTTAATTCTTTAAAACTTGAAGATACTGGGTGGGTAATATTCCTATTTGATTTAGAGCCTCTAGAAAGCTCATATTTCACACAAATATTGATTTAAGGACAAGATGAATCTTGCGGTCTGAAATGACTGTTGAAATGTATATTGATGGGTATCAGCTGATTTAATGATTTCTTTTTCTTGCTGGAACCGTGCTAGTATTTTAAAGCTTAGTTGACTATGTAAGGAACAAAGACCAACTACAGCTCCAACTGGTGAGACTAAAGGCTGAGCAGGAACACTCACACACAAACCTCCTGGCAATGCATGCCAATGCTTTCCTCGGGAAGGAAATGCAGAGCTCCAGATCGAAGTGAAATCCAAGCAATTCAGGCAGATTGAACTGATTGATTGCCTGCAATAGATGATCAGAAGACAAGAGAGCTCTTGCAGTCCAGACAGTGCTTATGGGATTACTCTGTCCTGGTGGCTGAAAGCAAAATTGATCTATGAGGTCCAATCTGGAGCCAGCAAAGTGTAAACTGGCACTAAAGCTACACGTATTTTTATTAGATGATATAGCAAAGTCTCCATGACCTCATGTAGCTTTTCTGTTCTCTTTCTAAAGCTCTGTCATTGCACGAGGGTTTGAGGACAGGACTGCCTGAGCCACCGCTGGCCTCAGCCGGGACTCAGATGGTGAGGAGCCCTATAAACAATACTGTGGGTCCACAGCCAGTCCAGCTCACCAGGACAAGGTTCTGCCTCTCTGCTGGTTCTGGCAGTTCATGTCTTCCCATCTACCTTGGATTTATTGCTTATAAGATAACAATAGAAATATATGTAGGCCAGAGCTTTGGAGTTGTTTTATATCTTGGAAACAGCTTTCAGCCAAAACCATTCCAGGTTTCAGAAGCTCACAGATTCAAAACTGCTGCTGCCAAAAGCCAAATCAGTTTTCAGGGGGTTTGTTGCACTGGCCTTTGCTGGAGAAAAGCAGGAAAAAAAACACCCAAACCACCCACACAATTTTTAACTAGGTCTGAGCACCACAGTGTTCTTGAATAATCTGATGTTTCACTGCAGAATGGAAGACCAGACCCTCAGCTGGCAGGAGCTTCCATGGCCGTAGTGCGTTGGTGGAATGAGATCAGTTTATGCTGTTCAACAATTAAATCCAGCTAATGTACTGCTAACTTGGGTATTGTTGTAAACAAGGCAGTGCCACCTAGGCCAAGAGTATTTGGGTTTAAGTCTGCTCCTAGCGCTGTCTCACTAACTCACTTCAGTCAAGGAAAAGTTAGAAAGAGCTGAAGGACTCCACGTAATGGTTTTGGGAAGAACTGTCCCCAGTGAATGCTCCCCTCTCTCCCACCACAACGTGTGCCTAAGGAGAGGAATGTGTCTGAGCCACGTCCCTCTCCGAGCTTTCTCCAGGGAATGACTGACCTGGTGCCCCTTGGCAATTCAGAAAGCACAGCCTAGGGAACTGGACAGCTTTGCTTAGCAAGAACAAAATTAATTGATAGGTTATGATGGAAATTTTTGTTTGTTTCATGCCTTTAAATCAGGACACTGACAGTCTATGTTGCTGGGATAATAGTTTTCTGAAAGCAATAAAGAGGTATTTTAATTGTTTTAATTTAATATGCAAGTCTACAAAATGTTCCTCCTCACACTGCCTCCATAAAGAACACACTGAATTTATATTAATTGGATCTAATCTAGGATTATTGACTATATAAAGACATATAAACTGAGTCATCCAATATACAAATGTTCTAAAACACATGATTAATAAAAATATTTTGACTTTTATCATCTTTTGGTTTTGTGCCTCAGTAGTATAGATATAAAAGGAATCTTAGTGAAAATAGCAGCAATTTCACAGCAGTGCTACAATATAACAATTCAGACTTAATGAAACATTTAAAATATGCTATTACCAACATTGTTCATTTAAAAATGCTATTACTGATATTGTTTCATTATACACTTTCTTGTACACTGTTTTCATGCTTAAGTGACCTCTAAATTGGACTATTGCAAATCACTGCTAATGGGTTTGCAAGGAAATACTTGATATGAGTTTCCATGGGGCCAAATGTGATGGAGAAGGTACCCTTGTCTCTATTAAAATTTACAAAGCCTTTGGAAACCAGTAGTACATGCAGAGTTCCTGAATTGGTGACCCAGCTCTATTTCTGAGCAGCAAAGTAAGAATGGTGACAAGAGAGGGACGGGGAAGGGATGTATTCATTTTATGAAGAGATTCAGCTCAGCTTTCTTCTGATGGATATAAGATGAAAGTTAGAGGGGAGAGGGCTGTTTCCCCAGCAAATATTGTAGGTATTCTTAAAAGTTTAATGAGGACTGTAATACATACTACAAGCAGATTATATTTATAGTACTGAATGAATCCCATGATTTGCTCTAAACCTCATACTGCAATACTAGGGAGAAAAATTCCTTTGTTTTCCACCAAGAAAAATATCACTTGCTATTTACTGCAATTTAAGCATTCGGTCACTGACAACTTGGAGGTACAATATAATGTTTTATTGTAATTTATTAGCCTCCCTCCTTGGAACTGTAGTGAAACTCTGACTTGAATGCGCTCTGGCAAGGCACAGACATGAGCTTAGAATTTCTGATAAATAGTACAAAACAAGCAGCATATACAGCCATTAGGACTGTATGGCAGGATAGCTCTTCAACTTTTCATTCCCAGAGAACAATTGGCCTCTCTGCATTTTTGTAAAGAAAATGATACCTCAGAAGGAAGTTCTGGTTGCTTCCATGCAGCTCCCTCGCCGCGGAGCCGGAGATGGAAGCCTTGCCTTTCTTAACATCTGACAGAAATTATTTTTCAAGTACAATGAAAAGGCAGGGATAAAAGAACAAGTCTAGCAGTGACAGAGGCAGTAGCCTCTTGTCTTTGCTCCTGTGCTGCTCCCCAGCCCCGCTGCCAGAGCAGGCAGTGCACCCTGCTCCATCGCGGCGCTGACAGACGGATTCAGGCCAGGGGAGCGGCGGTGAATTAATGCGAGGAGCAGTCACACCACTTCTGATCATCACAACAGCAAATTTAAATTATCAGGAGAGTCTAGTGCCCTGATAAACCTGAATTCACTAGCCCATGGGAGCGTGTGCTGCCCAGAATCAGTAAGCAGCAATTCCTTGATCTGGGTGGAAATGTACCAGGAATTATCGTGGCTGTCACTGCAAGTTTATAAAGCGTTTTACAAAGACATAGCAAGACATATTCCCTTACTCAAAGATCTTATAATCTGATATGAGATAAAAACAAGACAAGACAAGAGGCAACAGTTCAGGAGAGATCACTGATTATAAATAAAGGGTAGAAATAATTGTCTGAAGAAATGTTTCAGCAAGGAATTCAAAGGAAGAGAGAGGGTGCCTGCGTATGAGATCAGAAGGATCGTTCCAGGCACACACAGCTGAGAAACAAGAGAGTGTGATTACAGGACTGGAAAGAGCAGAGGGACAAGAGGCAGGAGAGAACGTGATAGTGCTGAGCTTCTAGAAGCAAGTATACACACAGCTCTACAGTCACTCCTAAGTGTAGCTCTGCTGGGTGCTGGCAAAGTATCCACAGCAGCAAGTCCAAAGAGCAAAAATGAGGATAGTTTAATTTAGAGGAGCTGCCACGATGAAGTAAGTGATAGATGATTCAAACATATAGAAGAGAGCACGGTGGTTCTATATATATTTTTTATATTTTGCGAAAATGGCTCTATGAAATGGCTGTCATGCCATGAACAGCTCTAGTCAGCTCACACATACAGCTTCCTAGAAATAAAAAACTCTGACATAAACATGTTTCCAGTTGTACTTTCTGATCCAGAAAAAAAAAAAAAAAAACCCACTAAAAAGGAAAACCCCTTTCTGTTCCCTGTCAGATCCACCTATCCACTAGAACAAAGGAGAAGAAACCCCTCCAGTGCTAAGAAGCTAAAGGTCCACCACCAGGCTATGATAGTAATCTCCATGTTGTGAGGGACCTTTATTCTCTCATCCAAAGCAGACAAATAAATCCAAAGGTGAACTGAAGCCACTATCTGCTGGTGCCAGAACCACTTCAGAAATTTGCCCAGATTAACTGGTCTTTCAGCACAGAAGCTCCATAGGATAATGTACAGTTGGTATCTGCGGGAGATCTGATATAAATGGAGCTGCTCTTCACCTTCATCGACCAATACAAAGAGAAAGGTCAGGCCTGGTTTCCTCATATGCCTGGAATGTCACAGGCTTTTTTCATGCAGGCATTTTCTGTCAAATATTTCCAGTGGGTTTGTGGGAATTACAAAAAATGAATTTAATATCTCCTATGTTGTATATGAACAGAACCATGTAAGTGTAGAGCAGCACCTGTGTTAGGGCTCTGTAGGTAAATGGAGAAAAATCTTAGTGCAAAGTGATACATGAGCAGAGGTGTTACTGAGGATGTCTTTGGCTTATGTGACACTGAACAAATTCCAGCTACAGCAGGCACACACCTACTGCTCTTCTTGAAGTGGCTGAAGAGAAATCCCCCTTTTCTGCAAACATGTAGTTATTCTTCAGTGATAATTTCAATCTACCTCACTCCCTAGCAAAAATTAAAAGGCAAACATGAATGCTGCCTGTGACAAGGAGAATTATTTTGTCAAGAGTTAATATTTACCAGAGGCAAGGTTCACATTTCTATTTTTTTCACATTACGTGAAAACAATAAATATTATCCTTACATACTGTCTGTCTATACGTAATTTACAGCACTTGAATTCCCCTTCTCCTCCTGAAGGAGAACACCACGTCCTCTCTCCCCGTGGACATTTTGCAAGGTGGAAGATTTGAATTCTTTAGCAGACTTACTGAATTGTTGAAGGGTGGTGTACAATTTCTGAGTCCTCATCAGCACAGAAAGCAAAGTTTATCTTGAAGTGTCAAAATAATGTGTTCCTTTAGTTTTGATCAGCAGAGTTCCCTCACTTTTGATCATCGCAAAGACTGAACATGGCACACACAGCGAAAGGATTCTGGGAACTATTAGCAGCTAAGCTTCTTTGGATGAACAGATTTCAAAAAATTACCTCCTTATCTTTTGATCAGAAATGAAGAGTTGTTGAAAGGTAACAACTGTTACACTCTCTCCTATTTGGCAAAGGAGTTGTCTTGTTGTGTGGCAAAGCAGCATGTTAGAAAACAACTAGTCAAAACTGTTACATGGATTCGGGGCCTGACAGCATTTCTGTTCATTTCTCATCCATGACCTTGTCTGGAGGAAAAACGTGGTATATTCCTGATAATGTTTACCCAAGAGGTAAGAAACATTTCCAGCAATAGAATGTAAATTGTACAAAACCTCAGCTGCACAGGCATTGAAGTTCAGTCTCTGGCATTAACAAAAAGCAGATTCTGTGAAAGGAGCACGTCTTCGTTAGTGCTTACAGGGCACGAAGAAAAGTTTTGATAATTTCTACTGCATTGACTCTCTGATGGTAAAAATCCGCAGTGGAAGTAGGTGTGTGTAGGTAGGAATGAGAAGTTGTGGCTCAGGAAGGCTCCTACTGAAAGCATGAGTTGGCACAAAGGGTTTGCAAAGGCAGCTGGACATTTTCAGCTAAAATCACTCCTGTGAAGGCACAGGGGAGTAAGAGCAAAAACAGGCTGGCCAGCCTGAAGCTGTTGCTGGACGTCACATGGCCTGATGTGACTTTCAGCCACATGGAAAGTTTTAGCCTGGCTGAGGTCAGTGCTCATCTCGCTCAAGTTTCAAACCAATTCTTTAATTTCTAGGAGAAGCTTTCTCCTTCCTGAGAAAACAAACCCACATTAAGCATGGAAAATCACACTTGTGCACACGGAACAATCAGATGTATTTACACAGAGGTATCTGTCCCAATATGCACTTTATCAAAAGCTTTTTTAGGATACAACATAATATATGCAAGAGAAACCCAAGTTTGGAGGAAGAGGTTTATTAACTCAGTCCAGATTCCTGTCTCTCTCATATCTAGACTGAATTGGTTACAATTAACTCCCAGAAATTAAGAAGTGAAAAAGGAATGGAAGAGTGTTCAAATATTCTCCCTTTGGGGCAGGTTCGTATAAATACCCCAGTTTTTCTCCTGACTCTTCAGAGCGAGTACAAAGAACACAAGTGGCGTGCTATAAATAAGATGCACAGCTATCTCCTGCTTCACTGGTAAAACTATCCCCCCCAGTTATTGCCTAGTGCTTAGCTGGGCTGTCCTACTCAACCCCAAATGGAATTCTGCTCCCGTGGAATTGTGCTGCAGACAGAAAACCCAGAGCAGGCTGGGGGAGGGCCGGGAAGGGCACGGATGTGCTCTGGTGTGACAGGGCTGGCTGCGTGCTCTGGGCAGGGTGTGAGCCAGGGGCAGCTCCTGGCTGGGGCTTCAGAAGGGACGGAGCTCTCCCAGCTCAGCTCTCTCCTCAGCATTCTGCATCCGTTTGCATCCAGAACTCAGACTGATACTCAGGAGGACATGGATCCATTCCAGTTAATGTAACAGCTTCACCAAATGAAAACATCAACGTTTTCCTGATTTCTGGAAAGAAAAAACCAGTTTTGTTTCCATCATAGCATCTCTGAAATACCCAATACTCCTTTATAAAATCACGTTAGTACCTATTCCATACCAGTATTCAAAAAAAAAATGCCGGCCCTGACAAAAATTTTAAAACCCCCATTCTATTAATTGCTTGCAGCTGGGGTTTGTTCTGCCCCATTATTCAGCAAACATGCAGGAAATTTTCAAGTTATACTCAAGAGTTCTGAAAGAACTGGTATAAATAAGCAGGTAAGTTTCTGCTTTAAACCTTTAAGCTGCTTCAAGTGTTTCCCAACTCTTCCTTTATTCATTGTTTGTTTATTTCGTGGTCCAGTTGTGCCATGAAACACCGCTGACATCTTTGAACATTATTGTTACACTTCTGAAAACTACTCTAGCCCGTGAATAGCCCTGAAATCCAGGTACAGGGCCTGCTTTTAATGATCCTAATCAATGAATTCATCCTGACAATCCCCACTCAGCTGGGAAAGCACAGAAGCTAAGAATAGCTCAGGAACTTGTCCAAGATCATCTAAAATCAGACCTACGCTGCCTGGGTTGGAACTGTCATCAAAGCACTGTCATTTAAAAACCAGGAGTAAATATTTATTTAAGAAACATTTTCTACCAATCAGCATCTGGAACCACGCTGTATTAGGATTTTGTGATAATTATAGAAGTTTCAAAGTATTTCAACATTAAAATTTCCCAAAATCTTATCTTTGGGTCAAAATACCTGCATCTTCTTTCATCCCCACTTCAGCACACACAGCCAAAAACCATGGAAAAAGGGGATTAGGGAGCCCAGGCACCAAAGGAGCACTCCAAACATTTTTACTCATCTGTGTCTCAGTACCAGCTCTCTGATCAGTGTTTCCTGAGCTGCCTGGAGCTCTGTTCCTCGTTATATCTCTCATTAATTACATTCCTATCTGAGTACAAGCTGAACAGATACAAAAGTGATGCTCTGTAGTCCCACTGACCAAGGCACCTTTTCTCTTTTCCTGGTGAAACTATAAACGTAGAAAATTACTTCCCTTTGATTGACACAATCTCCATGAAAATTTTTGGCTTAAAAAAAATTAAGCAATTTATCTTGGAATCCAACAAACCAAAACCGAAACCAGAACCAAAACCAAATAAAAGCCCCAAACAAAAACAAAACCTATGTAAGAATGCCAGGTTTAATGTAGGTTGTCTTTTGCAATGGATTTATTTCATTTCCAAAAATATTTTCCCGGTTTACTGTCACTGTTGTTCCTTGTTTTTAGTTTGGGTTTCTTTTCACTCTCCTGAATTATCTATGTTTATTTTGAGCGTATTATTTCCCAAGGATTTTTTTTGTCATTACTTCTATATAAAGTGAACTTCAAGGTCTTCTGATGAAAAATCAAATCACAGTAAAAATGTTTCTGTACAATACATCCATAATAAATAAGCATTGATATTGTAAGCTTAAGAGAGAATTCATTAAGAATCAAATAACAAAAGAGAAAACTCAGAAAATAAAGTATTAAAAATTAATGGACTTATTGTACAGGAAAGGAGAGCAAAGAGAATAAAACAAGAGAGCTTACTGTAGGCAAGTATGCTTAATGTTTATTTAAGTAAAAACAAAATGTAAAGAAAGTTAGATTAGTGGGTAGATGAAAAAGATATCCAGAGAAGGTAAGAAATAGGAAAAAAGTAAAGCCTATTGAATTTTCACAAATTTTCAGATTTGTCTCATTTCTTTTTGTCATTTGTTTTCTCATTTAGAAAAAGAAGAAGTAGAATTAGCAGTGATCAGAGGATCCTTGTTAGAGTCCTCTCTAAGAAAAATAAATAGCTCGATGACTTTAAAGAATTCAAATATATCTTCCATGAAAAATTAAGAGACTCTGCAGGAGAAAATATCAGAAAAATATTGTTTCTGTGACTATTTTCAGGACTTTCACCAAGTTCAACAAAACGCTTTTATTGCCAAAATATATAATTTGCTTACCATTCCTTCAAGATATTTCAGGTCTCCTAAATATCTGCCTCCTGAAACTCCACCCTTTCAGCTTGCTGGGCACAAAAAGAAACACTGCTGCTTTATTTTGATGTGTAAAAATGTAAAAATCAAAGAAGTTCTGCTTTCCTGGAAATAATCTATTTGAAAATGCACACCTCTACACTTCACTAAACTGTAGAGGAAACTGCAGAGTTGTTAGGATGTGTCATTGGTTGGGTGAGGAGCAAATACTGAGCCAATAGCACAGATTTTTTAAAAATGATGATATTTATTACAAATTTATTTCTGGATCTGAGTGAAGAAAGCTACCATTAGCATATCTGTGTGGGCAATCATCTGTCCAGATATGTTAATGGTAGTTCTCTCCACGTAGATCCAGATTAATTAAAGCTATAGAGGGAGGTTTGAAATGCCTGACTTTTCCCAAATGCCTCCAAATTCTGGGAGCACAGGCCCTGGATCAGTGGGGAAAGGCCTCATTACCCTCTGCAGGCTCAGCCCTGGCACTCCTTTGGCTTAGGGGGCAGAGGAAAATGGTGGTGCTTGGTCAGAGGTTGGATTTCAGGACCTTGGGGGTCTCTTCCAACCTCAAAGATTCTGTGGAAGGTGATTTTTGGGGTATAACAGCCCTGAAGACAAGGCTCACAAATTATAGAGGTGTTTCACAGACAGCTGGGAGTTAAAAGGCAACCTGCAGAGGATGCCAAAGCCTTGGAGTTTGTAGCGGTCACCAAGAAAAAGTGATTCCTCCTTCCAGGGCCCTGGCAGTGGGGGCTTCTCCAGCTGGGGTGAGTGGGGAGCACGTGGGTCCCTCTGGGAATCTGGCTGCACATCTCCACTAAGACTGAAGGGGTTTCAGTGCCCAGCCTGTCCTAACACCTTGGTAGGGAGCCCAACAGGACCTTCAGGCTCTGAGTCTCTCTCAAAGATCAGTACTCTGAGCTCAGAGTGTCCAAAGCAAAAATTCCTGCATTAGGAAATGATTGCAATCAATCCTGGTACCGTTTTGCTGCCACAAGCTGAAAATGGTGTGAATTGGTGCTATGAGAAGGGTAAAACCCAAGCAAATTTTAGTACTGCTGCTGCATCCAAGTGCTTTTTTTCCACATCAGATGGAAAACACGTCAGACACTGTGTTGTGTAAGAGCAGCAGCCTTTCTCTAACATGCACACAGAGGACTAGCTAATTGAAATAGAGACAAATAAATAACCTACTAAACACACCCAAAGCACTATCATCCCTTTGGTAATCAGTGCTTGAAAGAAATCTGGTTTGACTTTTTTTAAAAACCAACTTTTTTAAAATCTCCTGAATAAGGATATTTACTGCTCATTTGTTTATAAACTGAATTGTTCACATCACTGTAAATAAGTTCTGAAATGTTGTTCCCTCAACTGTGCTAAGCTTTAATATAGCATAGTAATGAGTGGGATGTGCAGCTTCTGCTTATCTGCTCTATTTTGGACAATGCCAGTGGCTCATGTTTATTAAGAAAGTTGGCAGTGAAGCTGAATCTCTGGTTTCCCCCTGGTAGATAAACTCTGTCTGAGCTAACATTCATGAGGATCTTGGAAGGCTCATTTAAATACAATGCCTAAGGCTATGCATTTTTTTTGCTGGATTCCAGAACAGCACATAAAGCTTTTGCTTTTCTGATGTTCTTTTGGAACTGATGCTTATGTATCACAAAGCATCAAAAGTCTGCATTACAAAGCCTGGCCAGGATTTTGTAGAAAGTGCCAAGGGTCTATGTCTGAGCTGAGTGTTCAGGTATCTTTGCACGTTGCTATCCTCATTGCAAGGAAGACTTTTTTTTTTTTTTNAGACTTAAAGCAAAAGATAAGTTCCATCTTGCCAGCATATTTGTATTTCTATTGGCAGATTTTAGGGAAACTGAGTAAGCATTTTTTCTCCTTTGTCTGGGGCCATAGATCTCAGCCATTCACAAATGCAGTGTGTCTCCTTCAGGCCATAATAACCTATGAAATTTCTTCATTTAATCCAAACATTTATTTTAACAGACAGCTCTGCCTGGTTGTCCAAATAAGACCTTTTTCTATCTAACAACCTAGTCTGAACTTTTCCAGCAGTTATAAGAAGTACCAGAAATATTTTCCAGCTCTTTAGGCAGTAGTCATTACTTTGCATTATCCCTACACTCTGTTTCAGAAGTGGTGAGAAGATCTGAATATGTTTGGATACCTTAGAATAAAAAAGTTGAAAAAAACAAATGAGTAAGTCAGGTATTTGCCTATTTCCGTCATCAGTGCCATCAGCAGTTAGTGCTGTGTGTGTTGCTATGCTTTTCTAGCTGTCATTTAAGTGTTGCATGTATCACAGCAAAGTAGCCTGTAAAAGTGGTGCTTTTCATCACTAGAGGAAATTTTGAAAGGGTCAAAGCTTCCTGGAATATTAATGAGGTGGAGGTGCTTTTTAATAAACATACCACATCATATTTTATAAAAATAACTCTTGGTTCTGTCTCACAGATGCCTCTACCGTTTCCTACATCTCTGGACGTAGTGAGGAGTTTTTTCTAAAAACTTATGTGGGTCTCGTACACAGATGAAGATACCGTCCCTTTAGTAAACCTAAATCATAGTATTTTAGAAAGAAAAATAAATTTGCAATCATCTTGCAAGGACTATAAAACCCAAACCAACCAGCCAAAACCCCAAATGAACCAAGAAAATGCAGGAAATCGCAGTCCTGAACTGTGATCCCGTAAGGAGTGACAGGGTGGAGTGTGAGGCTTTGGTGCTGCAGTGGCTTTTTTCCAAGCTCCTGGTCCATGGAGTGGAATGCCTGGCTGAGGGAAGAGGGCTCCCACTCCCCCTGAGCCCCTCTGCAGCCTGAGGGAGGGATAACTCAGCACATGGGGGCTGAAGTAGCCAACAGGCTGAACAGGATTCCTCGAGCCCCAGCTGCCCAATGGCAGGTTAAACGACTAATTATTAATCTGCTGTGGGTCTGAGTGTCTGTGAGAAGCTCAGCTCCTCGGCAAGCAGCCCTTGCTGAAAGCAGGAGCGCAGCCCCTTTGAGCAGTGCTCCTGTTTCCCTTCCACAACGCTGCTGGAGAAGGGGACACTGAGTCTTTCTTTCCTGCACAATAGCCAAGTGGTAAGAATGCTTGCCCTGTAAAAGGCAAGCACGGATTCAATTCCCTCTTGTCTGAACTTCAAACCTAACCTTTTATCTTCCAGATGAGTGCCCAAAACACAAGGCTTGCAAGAAACAAGGCTACTCGGGAGGTGGGGAATGTTGCTGTTCTCTCAGAGCGGTACCTTTGTGCAGGAAAAAAGCTCAAACCTCACAAGGTCAGAAAGGATGGATAACTCGGCAGTTCAGTGTTCAAGGTGCTCATTACATTTGGTCCCTGCTCCAAGGCCTGTTTCTCCTTTCTGTTTTTGAATGCAATTCCTGCAGAATATAAAATTCAGTTCTATTTTCTATAGAGGAGGAAGGTAAGTACAGACCTGCTTATAAATGAGTACTTTAATTGTGAGAGGGAACTTGCCAGCCCTCCAGCCAGGGATCACACTTAGGCTAAATAGGCTCATAATTAAGCTAAGCTATTCTAAAAAATGAAGCTCCTGGCTTGGACAACAGCAGCCAGGTTTCCAAGGAAAAAGACACTGCTTGGAAGCAGTTTCCAGTCTGGGAGTAATAGGCAAGTTAAAAGAATAAAAGACAACTCCTGAGGAAAGAAAATATATAGAGTAGCACCTCGAGTGGATCTCAGCTGAATTTATGTCTCAGGCTTGTCAAGAGTGATGTCATTTGGGGCCTTATCCAGGGGTGACTAAAAAGCTTTAAGGTCAAACAGCAAGATCCCCCTGAGGTTCAGGTTTCTGGGGCTTAAGTGACAGATTTCTAGACAGCAATTTTAGAGCCAACCATTGTTTATCTTTTTATACTTAACACTCTTTTTTAGGAAAATCACAACTGACTTGTAAGCACTTTAACCATAAGCCTGGTCAAAACCCTGAATCTGAGGGTCAGTGAGAGCTGAACTGAATTTCTGCTTCTGCCCTCATACAGAGCTTGACTAAATGTCAGCCCCAGCAGCAGAACAGTTTTTACAAGCCATGAAAAGAATCCCATGGACAATTTATGACCAGTTGCCTCATTGCCTGCTGGGTTTAGGTGCTGCAGCTCTCTGAAGTCTGTGGAATGATGCCAGCTTGTATCCACAGCCAGTGTCACTCAGAATTCAGCTGCATCTTTTTTAAGTGCAAAATGTCATTAGTTGTACCAGAAGCTGACATGAAGCAGCATTTCCACCTAATTGTCCTATCCTTCTACTGACAGCTTGCTGTTGCCCTTCTGAAACCTTGTCACTTGGAATTTTGCTGAAAAAGTGCATTTGGTACCATTTTGAACCAGCATTTTCCTAAAAAATTATTGTTTGAAGAGTGAAGGAGAAAGGGGAGGTGGACCAGGTATTCTGTCCTACATATATAAAAAATATAAGCCTTTGCCATAAAGTTATCACAATTCCTTGTCTCCCTCCATTGTATTTTCTTCCATCAAATTTTCATCTGCTTCTTTCCTAGCATCACTGAAATTTTTGAATATGGCAAACTCCCAGATCATTCATTCAGCTGCTACTAACTTCTCTCATATGGAAAGCTGAGTTGTTTCCCTCTGGTTTTGGTCAATAAAAATGTTATTTAACTGTATCTGCAAACCCCAGCAAGTGTGTTACTGTTGGTATATTCAGTATTGCACACCAAGGCAGCCATTAAAACAAACCGAGGAGTGCTTCCAGATAGCTTCAAATGATTAGAGAAATACAAGATTACTATCATGATACTAAATTTTGGTTTTAGAAAAGCTGATAGAGGCTATAAACCTACTTCATACACAAAGAACAGGTCTGGAAGACCAGAACAGCCCATCACATTACCTCATGTGGATAATGAAGGAGGAGCTTTTTATTACCTCTTGGTTATAGATTTTCTTTGGGACTTACTAAAATTCTACCCTCTCAAAGTTTTGTTTCCCCAAACCCATGAGACAGACACCAAACCATAGCTGATGATTTAAAATATAATCAAATCCATTGGAAGGAGAAAATTCATCTGTCTGTGTTGCATGGTAAAAGCCATATATAAGGCCTGAAGTTCTGAGAAGAAAATCTGGAAAGGCTGAATGTTAGGTACAATTAAGTGAGATTGTAGCCACCAAAAAGGAAATGATTATATTTACATATATATCTTGCAACTCCACTGCACAGAATGTAGAGAAAAACTTTAGAGAAATCTTTTTTAAAGTTTCAAAAAGTGTGTGTGGCACAAACTTTAGTAGAAAATACAAACCCACAGGAGGGCCAAAAGAAAATTAGAAGGTAGTTATCACTATGCTGGAAAAGGGAATAAATATTAGAACCTCAATAGTGAAGATATGTCATGAGCAAAGAGATTATAAAAGTGATGGCTAAAGGGAAAAGGACATAATTTTTTCTTATTTTTTGTTAAGAAGAATATTTGTTAAGGCACAGGATACTGCCAGAAACTAGCAGATGGGAAGAAGATGCTGACAGTGCTAAAAGTAACAAAAAAGAGTAGAAAAAATTGTGAAAAGGCTACTATTTAATGCAAAACAGCAAGTATCAATAGCTCTGTTAAATTAGAGGAGAACAATACAATAATTGACATAGAAAGAAACTCCTAGATTTAGTCCAGAAGGCACAGGGCCCTGGAAATGACACTGAAAACAAAGGCTCAGCCATTAGAGATCTGGAAATCTTGCAAAGCTGGAGATGGAGACTTTACTGCATTGCAGCACAGGATACACAATTGTGGGAAAAATAAAGGGATGGCTGGAGAAAAGTGACTTGATTCAGTGTCACAGAACTTCAGAGAACATGAACTGAAACTGAAGAAAGGCTGTGCCTGCTGGGAAATACCAGAGAATTCCGTAAGGGACAGAGACTTGAGGAAGGAGAAGGCGACACCCTTCGACGACCCCATAAATAAAGCAACATGATCTGATTCCTGCTGGCCCTCTCCCATCCTGCTGGCCCGAGGACTGATGCAGGTGAACTCCCTTAGATGGGTGCATTACCCACATGGAGCCGCCTTTACAATTTCCACAGCAGCATTTTTAACTCACCAATATGCTTTACCTCGTGACTTATTAACAGCACATCAGCCTGCTGAGAGAGAGGATTTCTGCCTTTACCTCCTTACATCAGCCTTGCAAATGCTCCTTTTCTCAGCCCTTGAGTCTGAGCCCCTGTTGCAAATGTGGGTGTTAAAATTCTGTGTGAATCTTAGTGAAGTCTCTTCCTAGGTGGATGTTGACTGGAGAGAGCAACACAACAGAGGTGAAACATCTGAGATTCTGTGTGCTCTTGCATGCAAACTTCTAGTTGTGGGATCACGTTTTTACTGTGGCAGAGTGTTTTCCTTCATATTATTCTATGATTCTATGATATTACAATACTACACTGTTATCTTAAATATGTGAAGTGGTTACATCACTATTTTTCTCTGCATATCTTTATTCTTAATGATATTTATATTTTTAAGGTTTTGATAGCTTTATAATTGCATATTCTCCTCTGTCAGATAAAGACTGAATCTCAGCTCCTCTAGGAGTCTGTTATTATTGTTGTTTTTATAGCTTTGCTCCAGTTAGGAGGATGATTTAATATTAAACATTAAAGTATTCCCTTTTTGTCTCTCAGAGATAGGCATTTTAATCCTCTGTAAGAGGCATCATGTGTCTGTCTGCTGAGCACCTGCACCAGCAGGCAGGGTGGTGACAAGTTAGAATTTGGCACCCAAGGTGGCATTAGTCAAAGCTGCACATATAGAAAAAAGCTGCTTCTTTCCTCAGGGTTCATTTGCAGCAGGCAGCGAATTCTGCAGTCAACAAAGAAATTTATAGGAAGGAAGTGCAGTCAGCACAGTCAGCGTAAATCTGGCTGGGAGGGCTCATTTTGAGGCAGTTTGTCCCAGAGAGCCCCGGCGTGTCACCTGCCAGGCCCTGGAGGGGCCTCGGCCGCGTGCAGTGATGCCAGGTCCTGGTGTGGTGGCAGCACAGGGTGACACCGTGCCCAGGGAGCGCCAGGGCCCGACCCTGCCACCCAGGGAGCGGCAACGCTGGGAAGCTGCTGTTCCCAGAGCCCTGGGTGCCAGGAGGGGCCTTGAGTTCTGCCTCCTGACAGCATCGTGGCTCTGAAGGAGTGGGGGAAAGAGAAGAGCTTTCTGAAGGATCCTGATACCTAAAGCCCGTATCCTGTTTTTTTAATGCCTCTCTTAAACGTTTGAAGACCCGATGCTAGAGCACAATTTCCTATATATGTATTTTCCAATTCATACTTTTCCTCAAAAAAGTACCAAGGCATTGAAGAGAACAATTTTAAAATCCTCCTTTTCCCGAGAATGTTGGCAGTTCAGTTTTGGAAGTGCCCTTCTGGCACTACCCATAACTGTTCCATCTGGAAAAGAGTCAGACCCTATAATGCAGAAGCCCAGGGCCTGATGGTGCCCTAATTTGGCCCTCACCGTACCCTGTTAATGATTAAGCCCACTTGTATCAAGTCAGATGCTAGAAATCCTATTAAATCATTCAGTACCTATATTTTACAGTGGTAAATAGCTACATAATATGGTTGCATGACTTGTTTACAAGAAGTTTGTCTTTCTATGATCATTTGGAACAAGAAAGATTCTTCTGTAACGTATATAGCTATATATTTAGGTAATTGAGTTTTAAATTCCTTAACTTTTTTTTTCTGGTTTGGCTATATTTTCTCCCAGGATCATCCTAAGAATCAGGTTTAACAGTGATGTGGTACAAAGTTTTGTAGAAGTCACCTTTAAGATAAGCCATACATATTTATTTATTTAAGCCTTTTCTCATCGATCAGCCTCCCCAAGGCTTCAGTCCTGAATGCCCTTTCTGTTTGTCAATATGTTTTTTTTAAACCAGACACCAGAATAGGGCTTTTCTGACACTGCTTGAGAGAGCACTGATTCTGGAAAAGCAGTAAAGCACTATTATCTCCTTCCTCTGCACTCTGACTGTAAAATATATGCAGTCAAAAGCAGTAAAAAAATTCCTTAGAATATTATACAACGCACCATATCTAAAACTTTCATGTATTTTAAGTTGATTTGCATCTTTAATAGATCTCATCTATTTCACCTAAGTGCAATCTTTATATCCACCTTGTATCTATAATGTTACCATCCAAATAGCTATAGCAGTAAAAATGAACTCTAGGAACAATCATCATTTTGTTTGGTGATAGAATTTTGCTAAAGAACAGCAAGAATTTTTCCCTTCTCCAAAGTGCATACATTCTTCTGTGGCACAGTGTGTGCCTCCCTCTCTCCCTGTGCTTTAATTCTGATTCCATCAAAAATCAGAATCCTGTGACTGATGTTCAAAATGAGCTGAGGTGATATTGAGGTTTTGAACTTTATCTGAGCA
Organism: Donacobius atricapilla; assembly: GCA_013397315.1. Classification (NCBI taxonomy): domain Eukaryota; kingdom Metazoa; phylum Chordata; class Aves; order Passeriformes; family Mimidae; genus Donacobius; species Donacobius atricapilla. Next base: position 389,099 of record WBMY01014433.1, read on the forward strand.
TGTCACTCACTTGAAGGCATTCCAGACCTCAAATGGCTCAGTGCCATTCTTCAGAAATGAGACAGGAACAAGTATTGATTTTTTTCCCTTCTTTTAAACTGAGTACCTAATGAGCAAATGAAGATATGGTTGGTCCTGGAATTATTAGGTGATTTAAAGGAGGCTTCTTGGAGTACAAATGTATGAAGAACAGTTTATTACAATTCTACTTTAATTTTCTTTTTTTTTCTAAGGGAAATTTCTACTATAATGTTTCTGGATTTTGAACATAAATTAGATAAATTATACCATATTACATTTCCATAGTAAACTAGTCTCTTGCCTGGTAAAAAATATTCTTTGGATATGACAAGAGACAGTTACAACACTACAGCATGTTGGTACTTGGGAAAGTAAACAAATTTAAAAGGCCCTGGGGAAAAAAGAATATAATGCTCCCTGAAGGCATAAGTGTTTCTTCAAACTGAAAATTACAGGTTTATAAGAAAAGCCAAGTAATTCCTCAAAACAGAGTGAAAAGTCTTAAATCTGATGAAGTTACGTGAGATAAATATATTGAACAGGCATCTGAAACCACTGAACAGGTATGAGGCAAATATATCTTGTTGTGACAAAAAATTAGTGCACAGATGAATGGAAAAGTCTTCAGAACAACTAGAACTGGAAATTATCTAAACACTTTCACAAATAAAATGGGCAATCCTACAGCCACAAGTATATAGTGATTTAGGACTAAAATTGCAGATCCATTGCAAGGAGGGAGATTTAAAAAGATTTCAGCAGTTCATGATAAATGTGGCCTGGGCAGGTCTGTGTCCCACCTGGCACAAGGAGGGGAAGAGGTCACAAAAATCCCATAAGGACAGAGCAGCAGAGACAGCCCAGAGCGCCCAGCAGTCTCCTTGCTCCTGCTGTGACAGCACAGGGGACAGGTCCTGTCCCTGCCATCCCTGCAGGCTCCTCTGAGCCGCGGGTCAGCGCTGTGGCTCTGCTCCGGCCAGCCGGACATGGCAACGTGCACGGGGTGGTGTCACCCTGATTTTTCAGCCTTCTGTGCGTCTCACAGCTCATAGTTTTTAGGTTGTTTCTCACACACGGGTGTTATAAATAGAAGCAGTGTTTTCCTTAATTCAAGGTAGGTTACATTCTTTGTCTTAGAGCTATGGACAGCTGATGGACAGTTGTCTTGACCAACGGGATGGGGAGAGGTGTCAAACTTCTCCCCCAGTCCCTGGCCTTTGTAGAAATACTATACAAGTGGAATCAGATTTTTTAATAAACAGTTCATGCCTTCTCACCAAAGTGAGAGTGTGTGTGGCTCAGTTGCCACAGCTCTGGAGTGTTTGTCCAGCCCTGGAGGCATCTCTGGGGGGTTTGTCCAGCTCTGGACCCTCAGCACAGCAGGGACAGGAGCTCCTGGAGCTGAGGAAGGGCCTGGAGCACCTCCGTGCCCAGGAAAGGCTGAGGGAGCTGGGGCTGCTCAGCCTGGAGAGGAGCCCCAGCTGAGAGGGGCCCTCAGGCCTGGGTGTCCCTGTCTGTCCCAGTCTGTCCCTGGGTGTCTCTGCGTGTCCCTGCGCGTCCTTGTCTGTCCCTGGGCGTCCCTGAGTTGTCCCTGTCTGTCCTTGTCTGTCCCTGGGTGCCCCTGGGTGTCCCTGTCTGTCCCTGGGTGTCCCTGTCCCTCTGCACCAGAGCAGCCCCTGGGGTCCCTTCAGCCTCACCCATCCCGGGACTCTGGGATATTTTGTACTGCAGAGCGTGGAAATAAAACACTATTCCTGAGTAGCATACGCTGCACCAACACTGAAAGACACATCCAGAAAAATAAAATGGATTGTAGTGTTAATAATCCACAGTCATCTCGCAGTCTCAATGATCTGTTTATGTCTGTCTCCCTGCAGCATTAATGATTAAATGTGGTAATTCAATGTATAACAATTAGCTTGGGATTACAGAATCCATCTGAATGCCAAGCAGTAAGTCTTTATGTTAAGATGGAAATTCTGCTGCCATCCATTTATTATAAAAGTCTCTCTGAGCATCTGATCTAACATAATATGTTGTCCACAGTATGTATAATAATCTAAATAGCATTGCTAAAATTCGATATGATGGTGTTGATAAGTTAAGTGCATTTCCAGCAACACACTTTTTATGAAGACTGTTTATTACTACTATTGGCTTATATTCATCTCTAAGTGCTTGATAAAAATTCCTGGTGCAAAAAAAGACGTGTAATCACTCATTCATCAGTAATTCTTTATTATCTCATTTTCTCTTGGGAAGAAAATATGTGTGTATGCATCAGTCAATTGATCAAACGATAACGTGAAAATCTTAATCATGTCAAAAGCATTCAAAGAACATCAATTTAGGGCCAGACCTATCAATTCTTTCTGACATCATCTGGCCTTTCAAAACCAGTGTGATAATTCACATAAGGAAAAACTGTCCCCCACAGCAAGGACTTTGATGTCCTGATCCTTCAGCTGAGCACAGGGTAAATTTCTGCTGCACCTGTCTGGTTAGCCCAATTTTGCAAGACTAGAGTTAATTAATGTTAAATCAGAATGAAAATTCAGCATTTTTTGCTGGATTTTTATTGGTAATTTTTCCCTGCTCTCCTCCTGGGCTTTTCTTGCAGCATGAGCCAGGTAGCTTGTCTGTCTGTGAGTGCAGCACAATCCTCCTTGTCAGTAAAACATCAAATATGAGCAAACTCAGCTGAAGCAGGGACACAAACAGATCAGAAGAGCATCGAGAGTCCTACTCAGCCCCAGTTCCCCACTCTGTGCCTCACAGTCTGTCAGAGGCAGGCTTGGCAGGGCAGTGCTGAGAGTTAAAGCTCTTGTAAAGCACTTGCATCTCCAGCAGCATCTTTTCCTGCCTGAGCTGATTGAAGGGCAGGCAGCAGCACTGGTGTGATGTAGGGAATGTTTGCTGGGAAGCCCTGGCAATGCCATCTTGAAAGGCGGACAATGAACACAGTCTCTGGCACAGCAGGCTGTGACTGCATCCTTTGAAACCATGGAATACAGATATGCAGACCTTCCCAATCTTTACAGCTCCAACCCTTCCACGGGGAGCGTTGTACTTATGAAATCTTTACAGCATTTTTAGGGCCTCCTTTCTCAGGAAAGTTCCCACAGTACTGTAGAAAAAGGCTATCAGTGCTCCAAATGTGTGTTTCTGGGCACACAAATCTGTTATTTCTCCTGGACCAACTCTGCCTACTGAATCCCGCACTGATAATGCAAATGTAAAAATATACAAATATTGGCAGCCAATAGGGGGCTTTTCATCTCGAGCAAGAAAACAGAAGTAATTCTGATAGCTTTTCCAAGAGAAGCCTGGTGGGGCTTATTTGCCAAAGTTTGACTCGGCAGTAAACAGGGTACTGCTGTTTCTGTTTTGAAGCCTTCCTATGCAACATTCGCTGATGGATTGCCATGTACAGAATGTGGATAAACAAAGTGAGGAGCAGAGAGAGGCTCCACACGAGTGCCATGAAGGCAGACTGTTTATACGGGCTCATCTTGTTCAGAAATCTTCCTTTAGTGCTCTGCTTTGTGAAATAACTCGGCCAATGAAATGCAATTTATCATTGGAGGCTATATGTGGAAAACACACCAGTGGGGAATACAGAAACTGTTAAAACACCACCTGCTTTGCAGATAAGAAGAGATGTTTTGGAGTATCCCAGTGTTTTCAGTGAAGTTCAAGGCAGAACCTTTCATTCTAATTTCCCTCTCCATGGGATTGTCCTGTGTAGCTCTGCAAGCACAAGCCCTTTTTTTTTTTTTTTTTCAGGTAGGAAGGGCTTCAATACTCTCTTGAAACATTTCGTTAAATACCACAGCTTTAAATCTTGTTTACAGCAGAAATGTTCAAACCTTATTTAAGGTATCACAGATTTATTACCTGTACAGACACAGAAATGGTACATATACAATGTATGGCTCTGTGGTAAACCATGACAACACGAGAAAACAAAGATTTTTTAGTATGAATCTAGGACTAGCTGTGCATAAATATTCATGGGATTTTGTGGAGGAAAGAACCTGGGCAGTATATTGCATTCAGATCACAATGTTGATAGTAATAAGGGGAAGAATTTGGAAGTATGTGAAGAAAAATATTCAATGTTTTAAAATTAGTTTTAATGTTGAAAAATTTCTGCTTTAAAAATAATCTTTAGAAGTTTGTTAATGGATTGAATGACTTTTATGTGTTTGACCCAAACCAAACCTATACATTTTGGGATCTGAGTCAAAAAAAAAA